>JACBKR010000086.1:0-56078 GCA_014218235.1 Colocasia esculenta | reverse complement strand
CATAAAGGGCCTACCATAAAATGCTTCGAATGGAGCCATTCCAATACTAGCATGAAAGCTGTTGTTGTATGCGAACTCCACAAGAGGTAATGACGCTCCCAATCATCCTTCCAATCCAGAACACACGCTCTCAACATATCCTCGAGCGTCTGGATAGTCCTCTCGGACTGTCCGTCGGTCTGGGGATGAAACGCCGAACTGAGCTTAAGCTCCGAACCTAACACATCCTAAAGACCCTTCCACAGTCTCGAAGTAAATCTCGGATCTCGATCCGAAATGATCGACTTCGGCACACCATGCAATCTAACGATACCGCTAACATACAATCCAGCTAAGCTCTCTACTGACTGCTTCTTCTTCATAGGCAAGAAATGAGCAGTCTTCGAGAATCTATCTACAACTACCCAAATCGAGTCATTGCCTCTTCTAGATCGAGGCAAACCCGATACGAAATCCATAGTGACAGCTTCCCACTTCCATATGGGGATATCCATCCTCTGCACAAGGCCGGATGGTCGCTGCCGCTCGGCTTTCACCTGCTGACATACTAGACATCTAGACACATAATCCGCAACATCCTTCTTCATGCTGGACCTCCAAAATGATCTCTTCAGGTCTTGATACATCCTAGTGTTACCCGGATGAATAGAGAATCGCGATCTATGAGCCTCCGCTAACACATGCTCACGGACATCTACTACATCGGGGACACAAACGCGGTGCTGAAATCTAATCACACCGTCCTCATCACGAGCAATGCCCGCCTTACCCACTAACTCTAACAATCTAGGATCGGCTTTCTGCTGCTCAATCACCTCATCCAAGACTGAGGATCTAAGGGATAGCTGAGCTACAAAAGCCTGACACAACGATGGCTCTAACTCGGTCATAGAGCACGCTGCATCCTCCAACATCTTCCAATCCTGCTGGAGCGAAGACCTCTTCTACTAAGAGCATCTGCTATGACGTTCGCCTTTCCAGGATGATACTGAAGGTCGAAGTCATAGTCCTTCAAGAACTCAATCCATCTTCTCTGCCTCAGGTTTAATTCCTTTGGGAGAAAAGATACCTCAAGCTCTTGTGGTCGGTAAACACCTCAAATCTGACACCATAAAGATAGTGCCTCCAGATCATTAGTGCATGACCCACGCTGCTAGCTCCAAATCATGAGTCGGATAGTTCCTCTCATGCTCCTTCAACTGACGAGAAGCATAAGCTACTACCCTCTCTTGCTGCATGAGCACACAGCCTAAACCAATCTAATGCATCCGTATAAATGGCAAAGCCTTCTAGACCACTGGGCAATACCAATACCGGAGCAGAAGTAAGCTTAGCCTTCAATAGCTGAAAGCTGTGCTCACATGCCTCAGACCATACGAACTTCTCCCCCTTTCTGGTCAGCTTTGTCATAGGGGCGGCGATGGATGAGAAACCCTCAATGAATCGCCGATAGTAACCAACTAACCCAAGGAAACTACGAATCTCCGAAAGAGTCTTGGGAACATCCCAATCCATAACTGCCTGGATCTTTGCTGGATCAACAGCTACACCAGCGCCGATAACATGCCCGAGAAAGAACCACAACCAGAACTCGCGCACTTGATGAACTCTATAGCTTGTGTGCTCACGGAGAACCTCTAAGACTAACCTCAAATGCTGACGATGTGTGGTCTCATCCGGAGAATAGACCAACACGTCATCAATAAACACAACAACAAAGCTATCTAAATACGGACTAAACACCCGGTTCATGAGATCCATGAACGCTGCAGGGGCGTTGGTCAATCCGAAAGGAAGAACCAAAAACTCATAATGTCCATAACGGGTTCTAAATGCCGTCTTGGACACATCCTCACTCCTAATCTTCAACTGATGATAATCAGATCTCAAGTCAATCTTGGAAAAGACTGATGCCTCTCACAACTGGTCAAACAGATCATCAATCCGAGGTAAGGGATACCTGTTCTTCACAGTCACCTGGTTTAGCTTCTATAATCAATGCACAACCGAAGTGACCCGTCCTTCTTCTTGACGAATAATACAGGCGCGCCCCAAGGGGAAACGCTAGGGCGAATAAATCCCTTATCGAGCAATTCCTGCAATTGTTTCCTCAACTCGGCTAATTCTGCAGGGGCCATCCGATATGGGGCCTTCGAGATAGGAGAGGTGCCTGGAAGCAACTCTGTAGTGAACTCTATCTCCCTATCCGATGGCAATCCAGACAAGTCATCGGGAAAGACATCTGGAAAGTCCTGCACCACATCAATCTCTGCAAGAGTCAGTGACAAACCAGCATCGGGTACTAGCATAACGCTGGCAAAAAATGCGTCACAACCCTTGTTCACCATGCGCATCGCCTTCATGGTAGAGATGACTAACTTTCCGCTAAGTTCTTTGGCAGGGGATGAGAGAACTCATCCTCACCAGGAATGCGGAACACAATCTTCTTCCTACGACAATCCACTAACGCATAGTGCTCCTCTAGTCAATCCAGACCAAGGATACAATCATAATCCTTCATCTTTAGCAAGAAGAAACACCCATCTAGGAATCTATCCTCAATGCACACAGGTAACGACGGAATGCACTTCCCGGTCGATACCGTACCCGCAGGGGTGTGCACAGACAAAGGGACCTCTAACTCCTCAGACTCTACGCCTGACTCTAGGGCTAACTGCCTAGCGAACCGCTAGGAAATGAACGAGTGAGTAGCACCCGTATCAAACAAAACCCGAGCGTGCACACCGAAAAGTAAAACTGTACCTTCGGTGACATGCTCCGCCTGCTCGGCGTCCTCACGAGCTAACGCAAACACTCGAGCTAGGGCTCGAGGCCTTCCTGGTCGTCCTGTAGCTGGCGCAGCTGCCACTACTGCTGGTACTGGCGCTCCTCGCTGAGCTTCCTGCTGAAACCTCGGGCAAAGCTTGATCTTGTGGTCGCTGCTCCCACACTTTAGGCATCTACCGCTACTAACCAACACTCCGAACCTCCATGGGTCTTCCCACAATAGGGACACTCCTTCTTCGCACCGGGGGAACGTACAGAGGGTACCTGATGGTTGCTGACTGCCACTTGTTTCTGCGGTGTCTGGTACACCATTTTCCTCTTATCTTGCCGCTGGAAAGTCGCTGTCGGCCTCTTCTGCGAAGCCTTCTTCTCCTCTAGATACTGCTCCATTTCTCCCTCCTGTCTGCAGGCTGCGCTGAGGGCCTCGTCTAGCGTGCGGTGGTCGAACGCCACGAGCCTTGTCCTCAGTGATGGTTTGATACCCATCACAAACTTCTTGGTCTTCCTGCGCTCATCCTCTACTATATGCGGTGCATATTTAGAAAGTTCAGAAAACCTTGCCTTATTCCAGGACGGTCATGATCCTTGCGTCAGGGAAAGGAATTCTTGCTCCATCTTGTCCTGGACGTGCTCTGGGACGAACTTGGCTCGGAAGAGCCTCACGAACGCGTCCCACGCCACATCTACTGCTCCGTCCTCGAAGCGCGTACGCAGTAGGGAGGACCACCATACATCAGCTCTCTCCTGCAACACCCTTCATAAGCTCTAACTAACAAATAACAACAACATTCAAGCATAAACTAAAGCATACCTGTACCATGTAGGTGGCTAAGGTCACCTTGTCCTCGTCAGGACACCTGATAGCTCGGAAGATTTTCTCGATCTCCCTCATCCAGCTTTCTGCTAAAAGCGGATCACTCTCCCCCTTAAAAGAGGGTGGGGTCATCCTCTTGAAACGCTCCATGATGGAAGGTCCACCATGGTCCTGAGCTGGGGCCTGAGCCTGCTACATTAAACAACAAGCAATATACAATAAACACAATATTATACAATTCAAATAGCAGACTACTTAGTTGTTTTATCATTTTACCTGGGCCTTCAACTAGGCCTGGAGTGCTGCCTGAGTGTGTGCCTGGGTCTGCATGGCTTGCACCAGACCTTGCATGAATACTCCATAGTCCACAGGCGGCGGTGGGGGAAGCACAGGACCCTGTGGGGCCGGGGCCTGCTGCTCCGCCCGCTCCTCACGCCTCTGCTCGTCGTCGCGAGCTGGCGCAGCCACGTCGTCTACGGGAAGCCATGGCCGTCATAAAATTTCAGCCACCATTAGAACTAGGTTACTAAATTTCTAACCCTTTCTTATCTATTTTTCACTTCTTATTAATGTTTTCTACACATGTGGACATACTTAGCATGCAATGGGGATGATGACTTAGTTATATTCAAGTGTAATCTCAACCGGTCGCTCTGATACCAATCTCTGTGACGGCCCTCATTATACCGGTACGGTTATACCAACCCACGTCGGTATAGCGAGTGCTGCCAGCCACAGTGGGACATTTACCCAACGATACAAACAGCTGAGATACACGCGAATATATATAACAGAGTAGCGGAAGTAAAAGAGAACCATCTCCATTCTTTCATCATCCACATTAAACATACATGCAGTTTACAATTTGCAAAAAGGAACTAAAGTTCACATGATTTAATTTGCTGAAATAGAGATACAAAATGTCCACATATTACATTCTTTTAATGATAATTCTAATACAATGTTCAAGTACATACTAAGAAGTACACAGTCACAAAGATCTCAAAAACTGGCGAGTCTCCACGCTCGGAGTCCGTCTCTGCTGCCTCCTCCAAGGGTACTGTGTCACCAACTATACCTGTACGTCGAAGCAAGGAGTGAGTCCAGGGACTCAGCAAGTAACACTATGCATGATATACACGTACAAGTCCTAGTGGTTTCTACATGCACATTACACTTTGCAACACATAGCATGCTAGTCCATTTAAGCTTTCAACCTATCATGAAGGTTCTACAATTTTATACATAACGCATGCTTTCAGATTTCGAAAATAACATTCACCTATCACATGGTCTCTATTCAATTCACTCATGAGACTTTAATGAAAACGTGAGAGCTATTGACATGAACAATTTACATACATGAACGGGGAACATAATTAGCATGGATTCCACATGTTCTTAAGTACATACATAACTTTTATCATGCTTTAGGTTGCTGGTTCACATGGTTCAATGACTATAAACCTACACATGAAAACTACAACGTTGCTTAAACATAACGCATGAACAATCATCATCCATTTTGCTCACATGCTCATTTGTTGTTCCTAACATGGATTCTAAACACTTTTGCACATATAAACATGAGAATAATAACATGCATTTTCTGAACTCACTTGGTTTCAGATTTAGTTTCACATGGTTTCCATAGCACATTTACATATCTAAGATTTCACATTTTTCTTTACACTAGTTTCCTCTTTCACATGGTTCACTTTACACATACACATTCACATATCACTTACACATTTACACATGGTCACATACACTTTACACATTACACTTACACATATTTTAGGTGCCGTGCACATAGTCCAAACCACCAAAGAAGGACACAAACACATCACATCACATAGACGCCATCTAGGCAATACAATGGCGACTCTTGGACTGCGCAGACCGGGAGAACAAGTCTCCACCCTAACCAGTGGTACTTGTCCACCTCCAGGATTTCCCCTAATGCCCTTAGGGTCACTTAACACAATGAACTTTCTCAGGGGGACTTTTCCCTGATACGGCTCCACTGCCTTCTCGGAAGCAGTATCACATTGGCACAGTTTACACTTTACACATTTACCGTTTTACACATGGTTTTACACTTGGCACTCTTCATCACATTCACACTTTCTTACTCACATGAACACCTCTGTTTTTTTTTCCTAACATGGTACTACAGAGTTTTCAACGTTCAACACATAGTAAACACACCAATCATGCTGGGTTTAAATAAAATCAAATCACATTTCGATCATATGTACGAATTATTCACATTTCACATGAAAGCACATAACTTTTTATTTACTGTTCCAATTGACCTGAAATTTTAACCACATGCTGTTTTCGGGTTCCAAATCATACCCTCAATTTTTCAGATTTTTCTGAGCTAAATAGGATTTACAGAAAATCAAACACCTAATTAGCATATTATTCACAACTTAAGCTAACATGGGTCTAACACATTTTGAAAATTATCCACTTACTGTTTTGCACAGAGACCACTAATGCATGATTTCAGAATACAGCATCATCCTAATTCATACATCTATAAATCCGTTACCACAAACATTTTTTTTCATGCTTTCATTTTACCGAACCGAACATACTAGCAATTCCGCAAGTATGCATGAATTACAAAAATTCAGAACATACATACATGTCCCACAATTCTTCATGAATAGACTGAAAACAAGACATTCAACTAATCATCATGGAACATGATTTGCAAAAATTATCTACAAGTTATGCTCACAATTTTACAAGATGTCATTACCCCACATTCACCATCACACCACATTCATCCACAACCACAATGCACAATATACATAGAGTATAAGGTGTACAATATCCTCATCGCATAAAAATACTGAAATTATTATACAAGAGGGAAAGAACAGCTCACTGTTCTGTTCAGAAGAACTAGACGGCGGTCTCTGGCCACTGACTCAGAGTCAGCGGCATGGTCGATGGACGCCAAGGATGAACTGGGCGTTCAGGGACCTCGCCGTCTATCAGGTCTATGCAGAAAACACAGACCCGAGCTCTAAATCTGGGTGAATTGGAGGGTCTAGGACTCGAGGAAAATTCCATAAAAATGTCAAAACCACCTAGACTCATACGGGGACACCATACATAGGTCACTTGCCTCTCTAAAAATCTCCAAGAGATTTATGGCTCGAAGAAGACCTCCTTGGGCAGTTCAAAGAAGTTGCAGAAGTGCTTCCAAGGTCGCCTTCCTCTGGGCTCCTGGGTGATCTCCACGCCGAGGGGATGATGGAGAAGCCTTCCCCTTTGCTTCAGCTCCCTCCTTGATGCAGAAGATCTCCAATCCAGCTCTCAAGGGATCGGATTTGAGGGTTCTAAAATGGGGTTTTCTCACAGAATGCTCTAGGGTTTTCTCTCTTCTTCTCTCTTCTTGCAAGGGGAAAATGAGAAGTGGGGAGAGGCCAACTCGGGTTCAGGGTGTAGGAGAGCCCTCACCCACACACCATAATGATTGGACAAGCTGAGAGCCGTTGGGGGACATCCCCCAATGGTTGCCATGCCTTGTTTCAGAAGTTTGCAGCTCTGCTGCACATGTAGGCCAGAGAAGTTGGCGTCCAGATCGCTGGACGCCAGAGTAGTGTTGGCGTCCATGCTGGACGCTGACACTGGCTCAACGGCTGGGGGTTGACGCCAAGGTGCCTTCGGCCAGAACCCTAATTATGCAGAAAACCATGCATACCAAGCTTCTATACATGCAATATGTACGTGGTATTATATTCATACTATCACCATGCAATACATACATTTTACATTTAATATAAACACATGTACACGTAATTATACTATTAATGCCTATGTAATATGTACGTACATACACAACACAATCATATACACATAAATACGAGAAATACGACGGAAATTCGAGGGTCTTACACCCTCTCCCCCTTAAAGAAACTTCGTCCTCGAAGTTAGAACGACACTACTCAAACAAAAGGGGATACTTCTTCTTCATCACATCCTCAAGTTCCCACGTAGCCTCTCACGTGAGAAGTTCCGCCATAGAACTTCACCGACGCGATACTCTTGTTCCGGAGATGCTGAACCTTCCGGTCAAGAATGGCTACTGGTTGCTCGACATACGAAAGATCTGGCTGGATCTCCACTGGCTCATGACTAATCACATGAGACGGATCTCGGACATACTTCCTGAGCATAGATACGTGGAATACCGGGTGAACGCTAGCCAAAGCTGGGGGTAAAGCTAGCTCGTACGCCACGCTGCCCAAACGTCTGAGAATCTCATATGGGCCAATGAACCTAGGGCTTAGCTTGCTATGCCTGCCAAATCTGACAACTCCACGAGTAGGCGATATCTTCAAGAAGACATGATCGCCAACCTCGAACTCCAAATCCTTTCTCCTGTTGTCGGCATAACTCTTCTGCCTATCCTGTGCCGCAACAAGCCTTTTCCTGATAAGCTGAATCTTATCCGAAGTTTCCTGAACCAACTCCGGTCCGATCAACTGCCTATCACCAGTCTCCTCCCAACATAAAGGAGATCTGTAGGGCCTACCATACAACGCCTCGAATGGAGCCATTCCAATACTAGCATGAAAGCTGTTGTTGTATGCGAACTCCACAAGAGGTAAATGACGCTCCCAATCATCTTTCAATCCAGAACACACGCTCTCAACATATCCTTGAGCGTCTAGATAGTCCTCTCGGACTGTCCGTCGGTATGGGGATGAAACGCCGAACTGAGCTTAAGCTCCGAACCTAAACATCCTGAAGACCCTTCCACAATCTCGAAGTAAATCTCGGATCTCGATCCGAAATGATCGACTTCGGCACACCATGCAATCTAACGATACCGCTAACATACAATCTAGCAAAGCTCTCTACTGACTGCTTCTTCTTCATAGGCAAGAAATGAGCAGTCTTCGAGAATCTATCTACAACTACCCAAATCGAGTCATTGCCTCTTCTAGATCGAGGCAAACCCGATACGAAATCCATAGTGACAGCTTCCCACTTCCATACGGGGATATCCATCCTCTGCACAAGGCCGGATGGTCGCTGCCGCTCGGCTTTCACCTGCTGACATACTAGACATCTAGACACATAATCCGCAACATCCTTCTTCATGCCGGACACCAAAATGATCTCTTCAGGTCTTGATACATCTTAGTGTTACCCGGATGAATAGAGAATCACGATCTATTAGCCTCCGCTAACACATGCTCACGGACATCTACTACATCGGGGACACAAACGCGGTGCTGAAATCTAATCACACCGTCCTCATCACGAGCAATGCCCGCCTTACCCACTAACTCTAACAATCTAGGATCGGCTTTCTGCTGCTCAATCACCTCATCCAAGACTGAGGATCTAAGGGATAGCTGAGCTACAAAAGCCTGACACAACGATGGCTCTAACTCGGTCATAGAGCACGCTGCATCCTCCAACATCTTCCAATCCTGCTGGAGCGAAGACCTCTTCCTACTAAGAGCATCCGCTACGATGTCGTTCTTTCCAGGATGATACTGAAGGTCGAAGTCATAGTCCTTCAAGAACTCAATCCATCTTCTCTGCCTCAGGTTTAATTCCTTTGGGGAGAAAAGATACCTCAAGCTCTTGTGGTCGGTAAACACCACAAATCTGACACCATAAAGATAGTGCCTCCAGATCTTTAGTGCATGAACCACGGCTGCTAGCTCCAAATCATGAGTCGGATAGTTCCTCTCATGCTCCTTCAACTGACGAGAAGCATAAGCTACTACCCTCTCTTGCTGCATGAGCACACAGCCTAAACCAATCTGAGATGCATCCGTATAAATGGCAAAGCCTTCTAGACCACTGGGCAATACCAATACCGGAGCAGAAGTAAGCTTAGCCTTCAATAGCTGAAAGCTGCGCTCACATGCCTCAGACCATACGAACTTCTCCCCCTTTCTGGTCAGCTTTGTCATAGGGGCGGCGATGGATGAGAAACCCTCAATGAATCGCCGATAGTAACCAGCTAACCCAAGGAAACTACGAATCTCCGAAGAGTCTTGGGAACATCCCAATCCATAACTGCCTGGATCTTTGCTGGATCAACAGCTACACCAGCGCCGGAGATAACATGCCCGAGAAATGAACCTCGCGCAACCAGAACTCGCACTTGCTGAACTTCGCATACAGTGTGCTCACGGAGAACCTCTAAGACTAACCGCAAATGCTGACGATGTGTGGCCTCATCCGGAGAATAGACCAACACGTCATCAATAAACACAACAACAAAGCTATCTAAATACAACTAAAACCCGGTTCATGAGATCCATGAACGCTGCAGGGGCGTTGGTCAATCCGAAAGGAAGAACCAAAAACTCATAATGTCCATAACGGGTTCTAAATGCCGTCTTGGACACATCCTCACTCCTAATCTTCAACTGATGATAACCAGATCGCAAGTCAATCTTGGAAAAGACTGATGCCTCTCGCAACTGGTCAAACAGATCATCAATCCGAGGTAAGGGATACCTGTTCTTCACAGTCACCTGGTTAGCTTCTATAATCAATGCACAACCGAAGTGACCCGTCCTTCTTCTTGACGAATAATACAGGCGCGCCCCAAGGGGAAAACTAGGGCGAATAAATCTTATCGAGCAATTCCTGCAATTGCTTCCTCAACTCGGCTAATTCTGCAGGGGCCATCCGATATGGGGCCTTCGAGATAGGAGAGGTGCCTGGAAGCAACTCTGTAGTGAACTCTATCTCCCTATCCGGTGGCAATCCAGACAAGTCATCGGGAAAGACATCTGGAAAGTCCTGCACCACATCAATCTCTGCAAGAGTCAGTGACGAACCAGCATCGGGTACTAGCATAACGCTGGCAAGAAATGCGTCACAACCCTTGTTCACCATGCGCATCGCCTTCATGGTAGAGATGACTAACTTTCCCGCTAAGTTCTTTGGCAAGGGATGAGAGAACTCATCCTCACCAGGAATGCGGAACACAATCTTCTTCCTACGACAATCCACTAACGCATAGTGCTCCTCTAGCCAATCCAGACCAAGGATACAATCATAATCCTTCATCTTTAGCAGAGAAGAAACACCCATCTAGGAATCTATCCTCAATGCACACAGGTAACGACGGAATGCACTTCTAGTCGATACCGTACCCGCAGGGGTGTGCACAGACAAAGGGACCTCTAACTCCTCAGACTCTACGCCTGACTCTAGGGCTAACTGCCTAGCGAACCGCTCGGAAATGAACGAGTGAGTAGCACCGTATCAAACAAAACCCGAGCGTGCACACCGAAAAGTAAAACTGTACCTTCGGTGACATGCTCCGCCTGCTCGGCGTCCTCACGAGCTAACGCAAACACTCGAGCTGGAGCTCGAGGCCTTCCTGGTCGTCTGTAGCTGGCACGCTGCCGCTACTGCTGGTACTGGTGCTCCTCGCTGAGCTTCCTGCTGAAGCCTCGGGCAATCCTCGATCTTGTGGTCGCTGCTCCCACACTTAGGCATCTACCCGCTACTAACCAACACACCCGAACCTCCATGGGTTCCCACAATGGGGACACTCCTTCTTCGCACCGGGGGAACATACAGAGGGTACCTGATAGTTGCTGACTGCCACTTGTTTCTGCGGTGTCTGGTACACCGTTTTCCTCTTATCTTGCCGCTGGAAAGTCGCTGCCGGCCTCTTCTGCGAAGCCTTCTTCTCCTCTAGATACTGCTCCATTTCTCCCTCCTGTCTGCAGGCTGCGCTGAGGGCCTCGTCTAGCGTGCGGTGGTCGAACGCCACGAGCCTCGTCCTCAGTGATGCTTGAGCCATCACTTTGAGTCTTCATGCGCTCATCTCTTGCTCATATGCTATATGCATATTTAGAAAGTTCAGAAAACCTTGCCTCGTATTCCAGGACGGTCATTGATCCTTGCGTCAGGGAAAGGAATTCTTGCTCCATCTTGTCCTGGACGTGCTCTGGGACGAACTTGGCTCGGAAGAGCCTCACGAACGCGTCCCACGCCACATCTACTGCTCCGTCCTCGAAGCGCGTACGCAGTAGGGAGGACCACCATACATCAGCTCTCTCCTGCAACACACCTTCATAAGCTCTAACTAACAAATAACAACCAACATTCAAGCATAAACTAAAGCATACCTGTACCATGTAGGTGGCTAAGGTCACCTTGTCCTCGTCAGGACACCTGATAGCTCGGAAGATTTTCTCGATCTCCCTCATCCAGCTTTCTGCTAAAAGCGGATCACTCTCCCCCTTAAAAGAGGGTGGGGTCATCCTCTTGAATCGCTCCATGATGGAAGGTCCACCATGGTCCTGAGCTGGGGCCTGAGCCTGCTACATTAAACAACAAGCAATATACAATAAACACAATATTATACAATTCAAGTAGCAGACTACTTAGTTGTTTTATCATTTTACTGGGCCTCCAACTGGGCCTGGAGTGCTGCCTGAGTGTGTGCCTGGGTAGCTGCATGGCTTGCACCAGACCTTGCATGACTACTCCATAGTCCACAGGCGGTGGTGGGGGAAGCACAGGACCCTGTGGGGCCGGGGCTGCTGCTCCGCCCGCTCCTCACGCCTCTGCTCGTCGTCGCGAGCTGGCGTACCTCTACGTCGTCCAGGGAAGCCATGGCTGTTCTAACATTTCAGCCAACATTAGAACTAGGTTACTAAATTTTCTAACCCTTTCTTATCTATTTTTCACTCTTATTAATGTTTTCTACACATGTGGACATACTTAGCATGCAATGGGGATGATGACTTAGTATATTCAAGTGTAATCTCAAACGGTCGCTCTGATCCAATCTCTGTGACGGCCCTCATTATACCGGTACGGTTATACCAACCCACGTCGGTATAGCGAGTGCTGCCAGCCACAGTGGGACATTTACCCAACGATACAAACAGCTGAGATACACGCGAATATATATAACAGAGTAGCGGAAGTAAAAGAGAACTATCTCCATTCATTCATCATCCACATTAAACATACATGCAGTTTACAATTTGCAAAAAGGAACTAAAGTTCACATGATTTAATTTGCTGAAATAGAGATACAAAATGTCCACATATTACATTCTTTTAATGATAATTCTAATACAATGTTCAAGTACATACTAAGAAGTACACAATCACAAAGATCTCAAAAACTGGCTAGTCTCCACGCTCGGAGTCCGTCTCTGCTGCCTCCTCCGAGGGTACTGTGTCACCAACTATACCTGTACGCCGAAGCAAGGAGTGAGTCCAGGGACTCAGCAAGTAACACTATGCATGATATACACGTACAAGTCCTAGTGGTTTCTACACGCACATTACACTTTGCAACACATAGCATGCTAGTCCATTTAAGTTTTCAACCTATCATGAAGGTTCTACAATTTTATACATAACGCATGCTTTCAGATTTCAAAAATAACATTCACCTATCACATGGTCTCTATTCAATTCACTCATGAGACTTTAATCAAAACGTGAGAGCTATTGACATGAACAATTTACATACATGAACGGGGAACATAATTAGCATGGATTCCACATGTTCTTAAGTACATACATAACTTTTTATCATGCTTTAGGTTGCTGGTTTCACATGGTTCAATGACTATAAACCTACACATGAAAGCTACAACGTTGCTTAAACATAACACATGAACAATCCATCATGCCATTTTGCTCACATACTCATTTGTTGTTCCTACATGGATTCTAAACACTTTTGCACACATAAACATGAGAATAATAACATGCATTTTCTGAATTCACTTGGTTTCAGATTTAGTTTCACATGGTTTCTATAACACATTTACATATCTAAGATTTCACATTTTTCTTTACACTAGTTTCCTCTTTCACATGGTTCACTTTACACATACACATTCACATATCACTTACACATTTACACATGGTCACATACACTTTACACATTCACTTTACACATATTTTAGGTGCCGTGACACATAGTCCAAACCACCAAAGAAGGACACAAACACATCACATCACATAGACGCCATCTAGGCAATACAATGGCGACTCTTGGACTGCGCAGACCGGGAGAACAAGTCTCCACCCTAACCAGTGGTACTTGTCCACCTCCAGGATTTCCCCCTAATGCCCTTAGGGTCACTTAACACAATGAACTTTCTCAGGGGGACTTTTCCCTGATACGGCTCCACTGCCTTCTCGGAAGCAGTATCACATTGGCACAGTTTACACTTTACACATTTACCGTTTTACACATGGTTTTACACTTGCACTCTTCATCACATCACACTTTCTTACTCACATGAACACCTCTGTTTTTTTCCTAACATGGTACTACAGAGTTTCAAGGTTCAACACACAGTAAACACACAATCATGCTGTTTTAAACAAAATCAAATCACATTTCGATCATATGTACGAATTATTCACATTTCACATGAAAGCACATAACTTTTTATTTACTGTTCCAATTGACCTGAAATTTTAACCACATGCTGTTTTCGGGTTCCAAATCATACCCTCAATTTTTCAGATTTTTCTGAGCTAAATAGGATTTACAGAAAATCAAACACCTAATTAGCATATTATTCACAACTTAAGCTAACATGGGTCTAACACTTGAAAATTATACTTACTGTTTTGCACAGAGACCACTAATGCATGATTTCAGAATACAACATCATCCTAATTCATACATCTATAAATCCGTTACCACAAACCATTTTTACATGCTTTCATTTTACCGAACCGAACTTACTAGCAATTCCACAAGTATGCATGAATTACCAAAATTCAGAACATACATACATGTCCCACAATTCTTCATGAATAGACTGAAAACAAGACATTCAACTAATCCTAATCATGGAACATTGATTTGCAAAAATTATCTACAAGTTATGCTCACAATTTTACAAGATGTCATTACCCCACATTCACCATCACACCACATTCATCCACAACCACAATGCACAATATACATAGAGTATAAGGTGTACAATATATCCTCATCGCATAAAACATACCGAAATTAATACAAGAGGGACAGAACAGCTCACTGTTCTGTTCAGAAGAACTAGACGGCGGTCTCTGGCCGCTGACTCAGAGTCAGCGGCCGCATGGTCGATGGACGCCAAGGATGAACTGGGCGTCCAGGGACCTTGCCGTCTACTCAGGTCTGTGCAGAAACACAGACCCGAGCTCTAAATCTTGGGTGAATTGGAGGGTCTAGGACTCGAGGAAAATCCATAAAAATGTCAAAAACCACCTAGACTCATACGGGGACACCATAGATAGGTCACTTGCCTCTCTAAAATTCCTCCAAGAGATTTATGGCTCGAAGAAGACCTCCTTGGGCAGTTCCAAGAAGTTGCAGAAGTGCCTCCAAGATCGCCTTCCTCCGGGCTCCTGGGTGATCTCCACCCGAGGGGATGATGGGAAGCCTTCCCCTTTGCTTCAGCTCCCTCCTTGATGCAGAAGATCTCCAATCCAGCTCTCAAGGGATCGGATTTGAGGGTTCTAAAATGGGGTTTTCTCACAGAATGCTCTAGGGTTTTTCTCTCTTCTTCTCTCTCTTGCAAGGGTGAATGAGAAGTGGGGAGAGGCCAATCGGGTTCAGGGGTAGGAGAGCCCCTCACCCACTCACCATACCGATTAGACACCTTAGAGCCGTTGGGGGACATCCCCCCAATGGTTGCCATGCCTTGTTTCAGAAGTTTGCAGCTCTGCTGCGCATGCAGGCCAGAGAAGTTGGCGTCCAGATCGCTGAGACGCCGAATTAGGGTTGGCGTCCAGGGCTGGACGCTAACACCACCTCAACGGCCAGGGGTTGACGCCAAATAGGGCCTTCGGCCAGAACCCTAATTATGCAGAAAACCATGCATACCAAGCTTCTATACATGCAATATGTACGTGGTATTATATCATACTATCATCATGCAATACATACATTATTTACGTTTAATATAAACACATGTACACGTAATTATACTAATTAATATCTACGTAATTATGTAATACATACACACAACACATATACACACATAAATACGAAAAATACGACGGAAATTCGAGGGTCTTACACCTCTCCCCCTTAAAGAAACTTCGTCCTCGAAGTTAGAACGACACTACTCAAACAAAAGGGGATACTTCTTCTTCATCGCATCCTCAAGCTCCCACGTAGCCTCCTCACGTGAGAAGTTCCGCCATAGAACTTTCACCGACGCGATACTCTCGTTCCGGAGATGCTGAACCTTCCGGTCAAGAATGGCCACTGGTTGCTCGACATACGAAAGATCTGGCTGGATCTCCACTGGCTCATGACTAATCACATGAGACGGATCTCGGACATACTTCCTGAGCATAGATACGTGGAATACCGGGTGAACGCTAGCCAAAGCTGGGGGTAAAGCTAGCTCGTACGCCACGTTGCCCAAACGTCTGAGAATCTCATATGGGCCAATGAACCTAGGGCTTAGCTTGCTATGCCTGCCAAATCTGACAACTCCACGAGTAGGCGATATCTTCAAGAAGACATGATCGCCAACCTCGAACTCCAAATCCTTTCTCCTGTTGTCGGCATAACTCTTCTGCCTATCCTGTGCCGCAACAAGCCTTTTCCTGATAAGCTGAATCTTATCCGAAGTTTCCTGAACCAACTCCGGTCCGATCAACTGCCTATCACCAGTCTCCTCCCAACATAAAGGAGATCTGCAGGGCCTACCATACAACGCCTCGAATGGAGCCATTCCAATACTAGCATGAAAGCTGTTGTTGTATGCGAACTCCACAAGAGGTAAATGACGCTCCCAATCATCCTTCCAATCCAGAACACACGCTCTCAACATATCCTCGAGCGTCTGGATAGTCCTCTCGGACTGTCCGTCGGTCTGGGGATGAAACGCCGAACTGAGCTTAAGCTCCGAACCTAACGCATCCTGAAGACCCTTCCACAATCTCGAAGTAAATCTCGGATCTCGATCCGAAATGATCGACTTCGGCACACCATGCAATCTAACGATACCGCTAACATACAATCTAGCTAAGCTCTCTACTGACTGCTTCTTCTTCATAGGCAAGAAATGAGCAGTCTTCGAGAATCTATCTACAACTACCCAAATCGAGTCATTGCCCCTTCTAGATCGAGGCAAACCCGATACGAAATCCATAGTGACAGCTTCCCACTTCCATACGGGGATATCCATCCTCTGCATAAGGCGGATGGTCGCTGCCGCTCGGCTTTCACCTGCTGACATACTAGACATCTAGACACATAATCCGCAACATTTCTTCATGCCGGACCACCAAAATGATCTCTTCAGGTCTTGATACATCTTAGTGTTACCCGGATGAATAGAGAATCGCGATCTATGAGCCTCCGCTAACACATGCTCACGGACATCTACTACATCGGGGACACAAACGCGGTGCTGAAATCTAATCACACCGTCCTCATCACGAGCAATGCCCGCCTTACCCACTAACTCTAACAATCTAGGATCGGCTTTCTGCTGCTCAATCACCTCATCCAAGACTGAGGATCTAAGGGATAGCTGAGCTACAAAAGCCTGACACAACGATGGCTCTAACTCGGTCATAGAGCACGCTGCATCCTCCAACATCTTCCAATCCTGCTGGAGCGAAGACCTCTTCCTACTAAGAGCATCCGCTACGACGTTCGCCTTTCCAGGATGATACTGAAGGTCGAAGTCATAGTCCTTCAAGAACTCAATCCATCTTCTCTGCCTCAGGTTTAATTCCTTTTGGGAGAAAAGATACTCAAGCTCTTGTGGTCGGTAAACACCTCAAATCTGACACCATAAAGATAGTGCCTCCAGATCTTTAGTGCATGAACCACAGCTGCTAGCTCCAAATCATGAGTCGGATAGTTCCTCTCATGCTCCTTCAACTGACGAGAAGCATAAGCTACTACCCTCTCTTGCTGCATGAGCACACAGCCTAAACCAATCTGAGATGCATCCGTATAAATGGCAAAGCCTTCTAGACCACTGGGCAATACCAATACCGGAGCAGAAGTAAGCTTAGCCTTCAATAGCTGAAAGCTGCGCTCACATGCCTCAGACCATACGAACTTCTCCCCCTTTCTGGTCAGCTTTGTCATAGGGGCGGCGATGGATGAGAAACCCTCAATGAATCGCCGATAGTAACCAGCTAACCCAAGGAAACTACGAATCTCCGAAAGAGTCTTGGGAACATCCCAATCCATAACTGCCTGGATCTTTGCTGGATCAACAGCTACACCAGCGCCGGAGATAACATGCCCGAGAAATGAACCTCGCGCAACCAGAACTCGCACTTGCTGTACTTTCATACAGCTTGTGCTCACGGAGAACCTCTAAGACTAACCTCAAATGCTGACGATGTGTGGCCTCATCCGGAGAATAGACCAACACGTCATCAATAAACACAACAACAAAGCTATCTAAATACGGACTAAACACCGGTTCATGAGATCCATGAACGCTGCAGGGGCGTTGGTCAATCCGAAAGGAAGAACCAAAACTCATAATGTCCATAACGGGTTCTAAATGCCGTCTTGGACACATCCTCACTCCTAATCTTCAACTGATGATAACCAGATCGCAAGTCAATCTTGGAAAAGACTGATGCCTCTCGCAACTGGTCAAACAGATCATCAATCCGAGGTAAGGGATACCTGTTCTTCACAGTCACCTGGTTTAGCTTCCTATAATCAATGCACAACCGAAGTGACCCGTCTTTCTTCTTGACGAATAATACAGGTGCGCCCCAGGGGAAACGCTAGGGCGAATAAATCCCTTATCGAGCAATTCTGCAATTGCTTCCTCAACTCGGCTAATTCTGCAGGGGCCATCCGATATGGGGCCTTCGAGATAGGAGAGGTGCCTGGAAGCAACTCTATAGTGAACTCTATCTCCCTATCCGGTGGCAATCCAGACAAGTCATCGGGAAAGACATCTGGAAAGTCCTGCACCACATCGATCTCTGCAAGAGTCAGTGACGAACCAGCATCGGGTACTAGCATAACGCTGGCAAGAAATGCGTCACAACCCTTGTTCACCATGCGCATCGCCTTCATGGCAGAGATGACTAACTTTCCCGCTAAGTTCTTTGGCAAGGGATGAGAGAACTCATCCTCACCAGGAATGCGGAAAACAAATTCTTCCTACGACAATCCACTAACGCATAGTGCTCCTCTAGCCAATCCAGACCAAGGATACAATCATATCCTTCATCTTTAGCAAGAAGAAACACCCATCTAGGAATCTATCCTCAATGCACACAGGTAACGACGGAATGCACTTCCTAGTCGATACCGTACCCGCAGGGGTGTGCACAGACAAAGGGACCTCTAACTCCTCAGACTCTATGCCTGACTCTAGGGCTAACTGCCTAGCGAACCGCTCGGAAATGAACGAGTGAGTAGCACCCGTATCAAACAAAACCCGAGCGTGCACACCGAAAAGTAAAACTGTACCTTCGGTGACATGCTCCGCCTGCTCGGCGTCCTCACGAGCTAACGCAAACACTCGAGCTGGGGCTCGAGGCCTTCCTGGTCGTCCTGTAGCTGGCGCGGCTGCCGCTACTGCTGGTACTGGCGCTCCTCGCTGAGCTTCCTGCTGAAGCCTCGGGCAATCCTTGATCTTGTGGTCGCTGCTCCCACACTTTAGGCATCTACCCGCTACTAACCAACACTCCGAACCTCCATGGGTCTTCCCACAATGGGGACACTCCTTCTTCGCACCGGGGAACGTACAGAGGGTACCTGAGTTGCTGACTGCCACTTGTTTCTGCGGTGTCTGGTACACCGTTTTCCTCTTATCTTGCCGCTGGAAAGTCGCTGCCGGCCTCTTCTGCGAAGCCTTCTTCTCCTCTAGATACTGCTCCATTTCTCCCTCCTGTCTGCAGGCTGCGCTGAGGGCCTCGTCTAGCGTGCGGTGGTCGAACGCCACGAGCCTTCCTCAGTGATGGTTTGAGACCCATCACGAACTTCTTGGTCTTCCTGCGCTCATCCTCTACTATGTGCGGTGCATATTTAGAGAGTTCAGAAAACCTTGCCTCGTATTCCAGGACGGTCATTGATCCTTGCGTCAGGGAAAGGAATTCTTGCTCCATCTTGTCCTGGATGTGCTCTGGGACGAACTTGGCTCGGAAGAGCCTCACGAACGCGTCCCACGCCACATCTACTGCTCCGTCCTCGAAGCGCGTACGCAGTAGGGAGGACCACCATACATCAGCTCTCTCCTGCAACACACCTTCATAAGCTCTAACTAACAAATAACAACCAACATTCAAGCATAAACTAAAGCATACCTGTAGCATGTAGGTGGCTAAGGTCACCTTGTCCTCGTCAGGACACCTGATAGCTCGGAAGATTTTCTCGATCTCCCTCATCCAGCTTTCTGCCAAAAGCGGATCACTCTCCCCCTTAAAAGAGGGTGGGGTCATCCTCTTGAATCGCTCCATGATGGAAGGTCCACCATGGTCCTGAGCTGGGGCCTGAGCCTGCTACATTAAACAACAAGCAATATACAATAAACACAATATATACAATTCAAATAGCAGACTACTTAGTTGTTTATCATTTTACCTGGGCCTCCAACTGGGCCTGGAGTGCTGCCTGAGTGTGTGCCTGGGTCTGCATGGCTTGCACCAGACCTTGCATGAACACTCCATATCCACTGGCGGTGGTGGGGGAAGCACAGGACCCTGTGGGGCGGGGCCTGCTGCTCCGCCGCTCCTCACGCCTCTGCTCGTCGTCGCGAGCTGGCGCACCTCCACGTCGTCCACGGGAAGCCATGGCTGTAATAAATTTCAGCCACCATTAGAGCTAGGTTACTAATTTTCTAACCATTTCTTATCTATTTTTCACTTCTTATTAATGTTTTTACACATGTGGACATACTTAGCATGCAATGGGGATGATGACTTAGTTATATTCATGTGTAATCTCAACGGTCGCTCTGATACCAATCTCTGTGACGGCCCTCATTATACCGGTACGGTTATACCAACCCACGTCGGTATAGCGAGTGCTGCCAGCCACAGTGGGACATTTACCCAACGATACAAACAGCTGAGATACACGCGAATATATATAACAGAGTAGCGGAAGTAAAAGAGAACTATCTCCATTCATTCATCATCCACATTAAACATACATGCAGTTTACAATTTGCAAAAAGGAACTAAAGTTCACATGATTTAATTTGCTGAAATAGAGATACAAAATGTCCACATATTACATTCTTTTAATGATAATTCTAATACAATGTTCAAGTACATACTAAGAAGTACACAATCACAAAGATCTCAAAAACTGGCTAGTCTCCACGCTCGGAGTCCGTCTCTGCTGCCTCCTCCGAGGGTACTGTGTCACCAACTATACCTGTACGCCGAAGCAAGGAGTGAGTCCAGGGACTCAGCAAGTAACACTATGCATGATATACACGTACAAGTCCTAGTGGTTTCTACACGCACATTACAATTTGCAACACATAGCATGCTAGTCCATTTAAGTTTTCAACCTATCATGAAGGTTCTACAATTTTATACATAACGCATGCTTTCAGATTTCAAAAATAACATTCACCTATCACATGGTCTCTATTCAATTCACTCATGAGACTTTAATCAAAACGTGAGAGCTATTGACATGAACAATTTACATACATGACGGGGAACATAATTAGCATGGATTCCACATGTTCTTAAGTACATACATAACTTTTTATCATGCTTTAGGTTGCTGGTTTCACATGGTTCAATGACTATAAACCTACACATGAAAGCTACAACGTTGCTTAAACATAACCATGAACAATCCATCATGCCATTTTGCTCACATACTCATTTGTTGTTCCTAACATGGATTCTAAACACTTTTGCACACATAAACATGAGAATAATAACAACATGCATTTTCTGAATTCACTTGGTTTCAGATTTAGTTTCACATGGTTCTATAACACATTTACATATCTAAGATTTCACATTTTTCTTTACACTAGTTTCCTCTTTCACATGGTTCACTTTACACATACACATTCACATATCACTTACACATTTACACATGGTCACATACACTTTACACATTACACTTTACACATATTTTAGTGCCGTGACACATAGTCCAAACCACCAAAGAAGGACACAAACACATCACATCACATAGACGCCATCTAGGCAATACAATGGCGACTCTTGGACTGCGCAGACCGGGAGAACAAGTCCACCCTAACCAGTGGTACTTGTCCACCTCCAGGATTTCCCCTAATGCCCTTAGGGTCACTTAACACAATGAACTTTCTCAGGGGGACTTTTCCCTGATACGGCTCCACTGCCTTCTCGGAAGCAGTATCACATTGGCACAGTTTACACTTTTACACATTTACCGTTTTACACATGGTTTTACACTTGACACTCTTCATCACATTCACACTTTCTTACTCACATGAACACCTCTGTTTTTTTCCTAACATGGTACTACAGAGTTTCAAGGTTCAACACACAGTAAACACACCAATCATGCTGGGTTAAACAAAATCAAATCACATTTCGATCATATGTACGAATTATTCACATTTCACATGAAAGCACATAACTTTTTATTTACTGTTCCAATTGACCTGAAATTTTAACCACATGCTGTTTTCGGGTTCCAAATCATACCCTCAATTTTTCAGATTTTTCTGAGCTAAATAGGATTTACAGAAAATCAAACACCTAATTAGCATATTATTCACAACTTAAGCTAACATGGGTCTAACACATTTTGAAAATTATCCACTTACTGTTTTGCACAGAGACCACTAATGCATGATTTCAGAATACAACATCATCCTAATTCATACATCTATAAATCCTTACCACAAACCATTTTTTTACATGCTTTCATTTTACCGAACCGAACTTACTAGCAATTTCACAAGTATGCATGAATTACCAAAATTCAGAACATACATACATGTCCCACAATTCTTCATGAATAGACTGAAAACAAGACATTCAACTAATCCTAATCATGGAACATTGATTTGCAAAAATTATCTACAAGTATGCTCACAATTTTACAAGATGTCATTACCCCACATTCACCATCACACCACATTCATCCACAACCACAATGCACAATATACATAGAGTATAAGGTGTACAATATATCCTCATCGCATAAAACATACCGAAATTAATATACAAGAGGGACAGAACAGCTCACTGTTCTGTTCAGAAGAACTAGACGGCGGTCTCTGGCCGCTGACTCAGAGTCAGCGGCATGGTCGATGGACGCCAAGGATGAACTGGGCGTCCAGGGACCTTGCCGTCTACTCAGGTCTGTGCAGAAACACAGACCCGAGCTCTAAATCTTGGGTGAATTGGAGGGTCTAGGACTCGAGGAAAATTCCATAAAAATGTCAAAAACCACCTAGACTCATACGGGGACACCATAGATAGGTCACTTGCCTCTCTAAAATTCCTCCAAGAGATTTATGGCTCGAAGAAGACCTCCTTGGGCAGTTCCAAGAAGTTGCAGAAGTGCCTCCAAGATCGCCTTCCTCCGGGCTCCTGGGTGATCTCCACGCCGAGGGGATGATGGGAGCCTTCCCCTTTGCTTCAGCTTCCTCCTTGATGCAGAAGATCTCCAATCCAGCTCTCAAGGGATCGGATTTGAGGGTTCTAAAATGGGGTTTTCTCACAGAATGCTCTAGGGTTTTTCTCTCTTCTTCTCTCCTCTTGCAAGGGTGAAATGAGAAGTGGGGAGGGCCAACTCGGGTTCAGGGTGTAGGAGAGCCCCTCACCCACTCACCATACGATTAGACAGCCTTAGAGCCGTTGGGGGACATCCCCCCAATGGTTGCCATGCCTTGTTTCAGAAGTTTGCAGCTCTGCTGCGCATGCAGGCCAGAGAGTTGACGTCCAGATCGCTGGACGCCGGAATTAGGTTGGCGTCCAGGGCTGGACGCTGAACACCACCTCAACGGCAGGGGTTGACGCCAAGGGCCTTCGGCCAGAACCCTAATTATGCAGAAAACCATGCATACCAAGCTTCTATACATGCAATATGTACGTGGTATTATATTCATACTATCACATGCAATACATACATTATTTACTTTAATATAAACACATGTACACGTAATTATACTATAATACTACGTAAATATGTACATACATACCAACACAATATACACACATAAATACGAAAAATACGACGAAAATTCGAGGGTCTTACAAGGGCACAGGCCGGGCATCCTATCCAGGATAGCAGTGGAGAGCTCCATTGGATCTAGAGGGACCAACTGCGAGGCCGTGAGAGGGTTTGAGGAGGATCATGATGAGCTGGCAGAGAGGGTTAGTAGGACATGTGATTTGAATGATTGATTTAACTAAAATTTGGCACTTGACATGCTTATCAAGGTGACAGAGCTGGAGGACCGCCACCGACCGAGTAGCCATTTGCAGAGCAGGTCGACCGTGTGCGAAACCGCGTCAGTTGAGCAGTGGAGCCTCAGGCAGAGACAGCAGTATCGAGAGGGATCAGCTGCGCATGCAGGCAGAGGATCGTTCACAGCAAAGGTGACTCGGTGGCATGCAGAGGCGGACACTTCAGCAGTGGAGACGGCCTGGTGGCACATCCAGGCGGAGGCAGCAGTGGCGCAGGTGGGTGAGCTGACGAGGGAGCTAGCGACACTGCATGCACAGAGATCGCTGGTGGACCCAGAGGAGCTGGCTCGACTGCGCACCAACCTAGCCGTGCAGTAGTCCCTGGTTGCGGAGCTTTGAAGCTGCATGGCGATGGTGAGCCAGGCTGCTCAGAGTAGGAGCCGGAGCCAGGCTGGGGTGAGCGGGGCGAGCGGCGCCTCGGTCAGGCAGTTTTTGGCCAGTTCCTCTAGTCGGCGGAGGAACGAGGAAGAGGAGAGGCTCTTAGCAGGAGAGACGAGCGCTAGGAGTGGTAGGGGTGGGAGTGAGATGCTACCCTCGCCCGACAGGCAGGAGGGATCTGGGGAGGGTGGCGGTGGACAGTGAGGAGCTTGTGAGCCACCTCCCCCTTTATATTGTACATGATGTTTATCTTTAGTGGATCTTTTTATGTTTTGTGCCGATGTTTGTGATTATTGTAATGAATTGTAATTGACACGTGTGACATGAGATTTGAGAGAGAGAGAGAGAGAGAGAGAGAGAGGAGAGAGAGAGAGAGAATAAACTGAGTACATCATTGCGCTTATTCCAAAGTTTCCTGCCCCTGCACACTTAGCAAAACAGGTTAGATCTGCTCTTTGACTCAGCCCCTTGCATTAAACAAGGAGTGATTGTAACTTCATAGCAGTCAAGGGGCTGAGCCTTATTAAATAGGCGAAAGACAAAAGGAAATAATGCATGATGTGTGCATCTAATTTTTGGATTTTTGAGATTTTTTGATTTTTTTTGCTTTTGGGGTTTCTATTTTTTTTTGAATTTTGGATTTTCTAATTATTTTTAGATTTTTTGGGGTTTTCTAATTGTTTTTGGATTTTGGGGTTTTCTATTTTTTTTTGGATTTCTGGGGTTTATAATTTTTTTGGATTTTGGGGTTTTCTAGTTTTTTTAGATTTTGGGATCTTCTATAGCGACACCTTCTGCATTGAGTGATCAGCTAGGAATCTCACCTTCCATCTACACTTGTCAAAACACCTTCTAGGTACAGTGTGCATTAGTTCTTGGCTTTCCTAAGGCTGATTGCCCCTGGTCGCCAGTGTTCTAACACAAACTAGGCGTGGGGTGTTCCGTTCGTTAGTGGGGATAGGAAGATTTAAGGGGATAAGACTTGGCGTCGGTGCTTGGGACATTAACTTGTTTGACTCGCAAGGGTGTATCACATATGGATTTCATATGTTGTCCAGAGACTTTGTGGTCATTACTTTTGCACAGGGCATGCGTGCGACCGGGCTCAAGGGCGTCCCGCGGGAAACTGTACTGCCACTCTTGTCATGCCCCTATTCTCATTTTTCTTCATTCATTTGCTGTTTTTTTTATTTCTTTCTTTTGAACTGACCGTCTCTCTTTGAGACTTCATTCACACATGGTCTACGCCCTCCCTTGTCTACAAGTCAGCATCCTTTTGCCCCTAGACCTTGTCTGAGTGAGAGAAGAAAAGACCTTCATTCCCCTACACTAGGGCTAAGTAGGAACACATTTGACTAAGGGGAGTTCAGCACGGGTTGCAGTGTTGTGGTGTTAAGAGAAACCAGAAATTGTCTTAATAGCAACAAAAAGGATGTGAAACTCGCAGCTGCTAGCATTCCCTCGCAAGATAGTGTCACTATGAAAATCTTTTATTAAGGGTAGAATCTTTTAAGGTATAACTCATTCCACGGGTGAGAGAGCTCCTAACCTTCGGCATTGACTAGCCTATACGCGTTTCCAGGGTACACTTCCTTGACGACGTACGGCCCTTCCTAATTTCTTGCAACTTTGACCTAGGACCTCTAGGTTTTATGAAAATTCGCTTGAAAACCATGTCTCCTTCTTGGAATTTGCATTCAATCACTTTCTTTTGAAAAGATCTTGAGAGTCTATTTTGATAGGAAAGCATGTGAACAACCGCGGCTAGACGACGTTCGTCTAAGTGTTCCAGCTGAATAAGTAGCGCCTCTCGACGTTCATCGAGGTTAAGTTCCTTGTCCAGTTGTATTCTTAGTGAAGGATTGAGGATCTCTTGTGAACATACCGCCTCCATTCCATAAGTAAGAGAAAAGGGAGTTTGCCCAGTAGGCATGCGAAAGGATGTACGGTAGGCCCATAAGCCTCAATCAATTTTTCATGCCAATCAGCAAATTTATGAGGACTCACAAGTTTTATTTAAAATTTTCAAAAGTGTTTTATTTGTGGCTTCGGCTTGACCATTGCCCTGTGGATAATACGGAGACGAATGATGTAGAGAAATGTTGAATTTCTTACATAGGTCCTGAAGCTCTTGGGATATGAATTGGGGTCCATTGTCGGTGACGAAGCCGCTTGGCACTCCAAACCACGAGATGATGTTCTTCATGATGAATCTGCACACGGTTGAACCTTTGATTTCTGCAAATGCTTCTGCTTCGGCCCACATAGTGAAGTACTCAGTAGCAAGAAGGATGAAGGATTTTTGTTTAACTTGAGCATTAGGATCACCGAGAGGTCCAATGATATCAAAGGCCCACATGGAGAATGGCCAAGGGGAAGATAGTAGATGTAAGGAGGAAGATGGAGCATGGATCTTATCAGCATGGAGCTGGCACTTGACACACCTACGGACGTAGATGGCGCAATCTTCTTCTAGGGTTGGCCAGTAATAGCCCTGCCTAAGGATTTTCATAGCTAGAATTTAGCTATTCACATGCCCTCCACACTCACTGGAGTGTGCTCCTTCCACTACTTTCCAGGCTTCTTTGTCCGACAAACATCTTAGGAGCATTCCATTTAGAGCGTGTCTATGCAATACTTCTGCAACGATGGTATATCTTAGCGCGGCTCTATGGATGGCTCTTCTATCCTTAGCCTCGGCCTCTTCTAGGAAGGTACCATCCTCACAATATTGTTCAATCTCATGGTTCCATGGCTTTTCTTCTTCCATCATTTCTCCTAGCTCCACAAGCATTACTTCCTTCACTTCTCTCTCTCCACCTTCAAGACTAAAGAGCTTCTGAGGTTATTGAACCAAGGATCCTGAGTGGAGGTGCTTCTAACCTCTGGACAATGATAGTCTCAGTGCTGCGGCTAAGAGGGAAAGAGAGAGATGAAGCCAAAGATGCCAAGGCATCGGCCAGAATGTTCTAAGAGCAAGGAGTAGAATGTAGATAAGTTTTCGGAATTGCTTGGCTAGGAGAGTTACCAGATCTTGATAAGGTTTGAGCTTAGGTTCACGAGTGTGGTTGGTAGAAAGGACCTGCCGAAGGATGAGTTGAGAGTCTCCTATGATCTTGAGATGACACGCGCCTAGAGATACGCAAGCTTTAGACCGGCTAGGACAGCCTCATACTCAGAAACCTATTATTGACAGGGAACTGAAGTTGATATGCTAGTGGAATGGTGATCCCTTCTGGGGTAAGCAAGACAGCATCTATGTCCCGTCCCTAGAATTGAGAGCTCCATCGAAATGGAGTGACCAGAAGGGATCACAAGAGAGAGTGACAGGTTTTCATGGAAATTCCTCCTGGACCGTGTCACTATGAGGAAGAGGAAGGTGAGCAAGGTGCTCAGCAATGGCATACCCTTTTATAGCCTTCTGGACTATAAACGTGATATCGAATTGAGACAGAAGCTCTGCCAACGTGCCAATCTGTCGGCGAAGACAGCCTTCTCCAGGAGATACCTAATAGGGTCCATTCTAGAAATCAAACTCACCTGATGGGATAGGAAGTAGTGCTTCAATTTCTACACTACCCACACTAGCGCTGCACAAGTTTTCTCCATTGTGGTAAGCTTGAGCTTGACAGGATTGAAGAGCCTAGATAGGTAATAGACTGCCCTTTCTTTACCAGAATCATCGTGTTGAGCAAGGACAGCTCCTAGGGAGTCCTCAATAGTCGACAGATATAGGATTAGGGGTTTTCCTGGGACAGGCGCCTGCAGCACGGGCGGATTCATCAGATAGCTCTTAAGCTCGTCAAAGGCTTCTTGGCACTTAGCATTCCATTCAAATTTGGCTCCTCCTTTTAATAGTTCATAGAAAGGACAACACCTTTGAGAATGCTTAGATATGAATCTCCTTATGAACTGTAGTCGACCGATCAGTCCTCGAAGCTCAGATATGTTCTTAGGAGGAGGCATCTCATCTATTGCCTTGGCCTTGTTTGGGTCTATTTGAATCCCCCGCTTACTGACTATGAAACCTAACAGCTTGCCTGAAGAAACCCATAATTTGCACTTCTTTGGATTCATCCTCAATTGATAATCTTGTGCGCGCCGAAACACCATGGCAAGCACGGAGGAGTGTTCACTTCGGGTCCGAGACTTCACCACGATATCGTCCACGTAAACCTCGACATCAATATGAATCATATCGTGGAAGATTGCGAACATTTCCCTTTGATAAGTTCAGTCCAAATGGCATGACCACATAACAATAAGTTCCACAGGGCGTGGTGAAGGAGGTTTTCTCTTGGTCCTCTGGGGCTAGACGGATTTGATTGTATCTTGAGTAACCATCTAAATTAAGGGTTTCATACCCAGTGGTGTTATCAATCAAAACATCCAAATGAGGTAATGGGAAGTCGTCCTTTGGACATGCCCTATTTAAGTCCCAGAAGTCTATGCAGATTCGCACTCTTCCATCCTTCTTCATTACCGGGACTATATTAGCCACCCACAAAGGATAGAGGACTACACGGATGA
This sequence comes from Colocasia esculenta, assembly GCA_014218235.1. Taxonomy (NCBI): domain Eukaryota; kingdom Viridiplantae; phylum Streptophyta; class Magnoliopsida; order Alismatales; family Araceae; genus Colocasia; species Colocasia esculenta. The sequence goes on along the minus strand of JACBKR010000086.1, from coordinate 27,142 downwards.
ACTTAGCTTTGTGTAGTTTATCAATCTCCTCCTCCATCTTCAAAGCAATGTAGGGGAGAAAAGCCTTAATTTTTGCTTAACGGCTATTACCTCTGGTTTCAGAATCAACCTATATTCCACTAGCTCGGGGTCAATGTCGGGCATGTCAATCGTTATGACCAGGCAAAAGAATCCTTGAACTCCCTCAATATCTCTAAGAGCGCTTCTTCTTCTTCAAAAGGGAGGTTGGAAGCTATAGTCAAGAGCCTGGGTTCTTCTTCTATCCCAATGTTTACCTCTTTAGTGGGTTCGTCCACTGCTGACGTGGGTTCATCAAATCTCCTCATGCCACTGCATACATCTCGGCAACGTCCTCTATTTCGTCGTCTCTTCTTCATTCGTTGGGTCCTCCTCAGCCATGATTTCATATACTCCAAATGCATCGTCTAGCCCCTCCTCTCCGTGCTGAGCTTCTATGTTTAGAATGACTGCTTCTTGGACAAACTCTTCAACAGCTAGAAGAGCGCCACACCTTTGCACCAGATCCATCAAATATCTACAGGGTATGCCACTACCCTTACTCTTCCTAGACGGGGACTTGCTAGATTCTACCCTTGAACCTAAACTAGGGTTGATATTTACAGAGGACTCTAGAGAAGCGTCCAGAGGATTATTGGAAAGGAAAGAAAGGGGTGCGGCACGGCCACAGGGGTCCTTGATGGGACTAGAGGCAGAGGCAGGCCACTCGAGCTCAGGGTGCCTGCAGCAGAGTCAGGGTGTAGGAGAATAGAAGGCCCCTCACCCAAATTGCCAACGTGACCATGCTGGTCAGCGAGCGAGGATCACGTTTCAAGAAGAAGGAGGAGGGAAAAGGTGGGGATCGCCGTCAAAGAAGGAGTGCACGAATGACGAGGATCGCCGTCAAGAGCAAGGGAAAGACGGAACGAGGATCGCCGTCCGAGATTTGAAAGCGGGGAGTGACGGAGATCGCCATCAAGTGCATGGATTGCAGCGGAAACAAAAACGGAGATTGGTGTTTGAAAAAGGAAGGAAGACGAGGATCGCCATCCGACGAAGGAGAGAGGGAAAGACGGGGATCACCGTATGAAGAAAGGTGAGGGAAGATGGGGATCACCGTTCGATTGCTGGGGGGGAATGAGAAGGAAAGGGAGAATTTTTTTTGTTTTTTTTTTAATTAGACAGATACTAAATAAGAAAAAGGAAATTAACTATCTACATACGGAGGCATCAGGAGAAGGAAAGAACGGTTGCCATTAAAGGAGATGACAAAAGGGGGCGAGGGAGTGGTTAACGCTTCAAGAGCGTCAGAGGAGAATTGGAGTATAAGAGGAGGAGAAAGAGGGATGAAGGAGAATTTATAAACAAGGATTGAAAATACGGAATGGCTAAAAGGCCGGGGGCGCCCTGGCCAGAAATCCTCTACTAGATTGATGGGGTTTAATGTTTCAAAATCCTCACCATACCGAAGCAATGTCGTAGAGGTGGTTGCTGATGCATGAGCTGATTGTGCTGCTCTGCCACTGCTGGGAGCTGTGTGATACTATCTCCCTGAACAAGAGACTGATTGTTGTCACTAGGTCCTCTAAATCTGACTCCTCTGCCTTTGCCTCTTCAGCCTTCTTCTTCTTGTCGGGCTGCTGGGCCTCCAGAACTTGATATGCTGACATCGGTGCCTCTGCCATGATGGTGTTTGTACCCTGGTTGTATGGGTCCTCTGACAAAATGATCATATAATGTCCAGGTACGAGGTGCTCGGGCTTTGAAGTAGATGAAATGGTGCCTATGGGTTATGTTCCTCTTTGTATCCTAAACCATGCCCTGTAATTTTCTTTGAGCTAGCGATGGCCCACGTTCTTCCCTGGAGATGTGCTCCGAGACCCTTTCCCTGCTGGTCGCCAATCTTGATCATGATGTCCCATCCCTTGGTATTTATCGGTACACTTTTCTTGATGGCTGCCAATGATGGTGACACTGTTTGGTGACTAGAGGAAAAGGTATAAGCCCATTGATAATTTACATCAAGGATCGAAATGATGGGCTTATCATGATTTTCTCTATGGCTTCTAACGTATGCATGGTTGCTGCATTTTTAACCTTGACTATGTGCCCTTGGAATGGGAACTTTAGGCATTGGTGTGCCATGGAGGGGACCGCCCCTAATGCTTCAGTCCAAGGATGACCCAGGATAGCCTTAAAAGTCGGGTCAATGTCAAGCACATAAAAATCCACATTCATAACAAGCGGCCTAATTCTGGCTGAGGGAGACAACACCGTGACAGGCCCGTCTGGAATTATCATAAGCCGCTATAGTAGTGGGAGTTGGTTGCAAGCGGCATTCGAAAAATGTTGCATGACCACAGAGTGCTTAGAGGTCACACATTTATGGAAGCCCCTGTATCAACCAAGGCGACATCGACGACCACCTTATTATCGTCAGAGTTACACATAAAGTCATCTTTCGAGCTTCAGGGGGAGCTAGCTCACTGTCAGTGAAAGTAATGTCGGTCCCCTAATAACAATGACAGGACCGAAGGCAGGTTGTTAGGATTCATCATCATTTACCATGACCCTTTGCAGAAAAGCCCTCAAGGCATCTTGGTGGATTTGTGACCTCTTCATCAGCTCGAGAATGGATATCTTGGCTAGAGTCTGATCCAGATGTTTTAATATATATACTGGGTCCCTGGGACGGATCTATCTCCTCGAGTTCCTGTTGCTGCTGTTGGTAGTTGCCTGCTGGACATTTGGGTCGGCTGACACGACATAGATGCGGATGTGTTAGGGTATATCCAGTGGAACATCCGCCCGCTTCGTAGAGGGGTTGGCTATTATGGTTGGAGGCATAGTGGAGAATTGGATGTTAAGGGGTGACGGAGTGACGGATGGTAGACAGAGGTATTGTAGAGTGGCGAGGTAACGGTAGCAATGGTAGGTGAGGTGGAGATAGGCGTGATATGGGAGATAGCCAAAAGTTGGCCTACTTCATGCTCATCGTCGTAGGCCCATGCGGTTGCAGGGGCGGATGGTGAATGATGGGTTAACTTGAGCGGGTGGAGGAGGTGGTAGAGTAGGTTGGGGGTTCGGAGCGGGCTGGTGTTGCGGCATAGGATTGCGAATTATACCGAGGTCATTTGCAGGCTACTGTGGTTACTGTGGTTGTTGTTGTTGGAACTAGAATGGTTGCTGGAATTGTTGTTGTTGCTATTGGAATTGCTGCTACTATTGCTGGAATTGTTGTTGCTATGGCTGTTGCCGCCTTTGTTGCTGCTGTTGTTGTCTCTGCCCCTATTGGTCCCTCAATGTCTGGATTAATTTCATCATTTCAGCCCAATCAATCTGATTCTATTCATGGAGGATCATATTAATAACTCTTAATTGAAAATAATCTGACATATTGTGGCCCAGATGACGGTGGTACACGTAATACTTTGTCTGATCTGCCGCCATATTCCAGTTTGCCTTCTCGGGAGGTAGCCTAAGGGCATTAAGGGACATGAGGGCCACGAAAATATCAGCTAGACTCTCTGGAAGGGAGGATAATGAGCTCTTCTTAGGTCTGTTAGGCTTCCTGGGAGCATAGCCATTTTGGAGTGGAGGGACCTGATTGTATTGGCGTTGGTCTTGTTGGGGGTTCTAGGTTTGAGGAGGTGGCTGCCTATTGTTCCATGGCTGCTGAGGTTGTTGGGCATAGGGGGACCTACCTACGGAACCCAAAGGATTATTAACTGCACCTACCTGCTCATTGGTTTGGACTCCTTCGGTGACGGGACCTTGAGGTTTCTTAGGATAGTGGGACTTAGGGGTCTCAAACATAGAGTGGATAGGTGAGTCCTTGAGCTGGGTATGGATGAAACGGGCTCGGTTGTACAGCTGGTGCATGGAGGTGATGTCGTTCATAGCTAAGATGGCACAGTAGGTAGGTGTGGCGTTGGCAATTATTAACTTGACTTTCTCCTCCTCAGGCATCGGGCAGCGGACTTTGAAGCTAAGGCACGCCACCTATCAGCATAAACTGCAAACTTCTCACCAGGCTTCATCTTTTCAGCTACTAGATCAACAAAAGAATACTCGGGTGCGAGCCGATCTTGAAACTACTACAAGAACCTTTCTTGAACAATCTGAAAATCTTCGGCTTCCTCGGGGGTCAAAGAGTAGAACCACTCGAGGGCCGCTCCTCCAATGACTTACGAAACAAGTACGCCATGAGATGGCAGTTCGTACTTGTGCAGGGCTGATTCATATAGAAAATCTTTCAAATGAACATAGGGGTCACTACCCCAGAATATCGCGGTAGACAGGGAGTTCTAACTGGGGTGGGACTCGGAGGTGTTGGAAGGAGGAGGAAGGGGAATATCAGTGGCTTTCCGCTGATCTAGTTATCTCCAGAGGTCATGGAGCTCCTCTTCATAGACGTCCACTCCGCAAGGAAGTCGGAGGGGGACGTGGCGTGATGAGCGAGGAATGAGGAGCGGGATTGCTCCAAGGAATAGGAGTTTCACGGGGAAGGGAAGCAGGTTCAATCTGATAGAATGGGAGGACTAGAGGGGATCTGGGCCGAACCTCCCGCGTGGGAAGGTAGCTAGGCTCAAAATGATGAATAGCCCGCAAACGCAAGGGAGTAGGATCCGCCATGGTGGAAGGGACATGTGGCGCAGAGGCAGCAGGGCCAGAAGAAGCCGCCTACTGGGTTGAATGATGAGATGGCGGAGATAAGGGACGCTTGCCTTTTGCAGTAGCTAGAAACTCCCGAATTTGGTCCGGGCTCAAATGTGGGAGGAGCTGACTGAATTGGGTGTGCGGGTCATCCGCCCCAGGAGGAGAAGGGGGGAGAGATTGGCCATCAACGACAATAGGGGCTGGATGTGCCCGGAAAGGGTGGCCGCAGAAGGTTGGACCACATCCTTAAGGAGCCCAATGGGCAAAGAGTCGCCAGAAAGGACTCGGAAATGGTTCATGCCGACAAAGGATTGTGATATAATACAACAGTTGGAGGGGATTGACTCGAACGACCTAGACAATGACACATGCAATAACTCCTAAAACAATTAGGGAGAACGAACACAATTACCAAACAATTCCTAGACCCTAACCCACAAGAAGGACTATGAGATAAGAAGGGGTGTACCAAACGAGCACTCAAGTTAACATGATTACCATCAATTTTTTAGGGTTCTTACTTGACCTTAATGGATTGATTAATGGGATTTCACTCGGTCAATAGGACCCTAATAGGTAGGACTCAAGTACTCGGTGACACTAAGGTGATGCACAAACTCATATGTGAGATGGCCTGAACTATGGGTATAATGGGTACAACCAGCCCGGCGAACTGCAACGTGCGTACGACCATGGGGACTTACGGAGGCCCTCAGTAGGTGGCCTAGTCAGCCCACGAGTGCGCACAGGTGAGAGGGTCTACTCTACCAGGAGGAGGAAAGCCTAATCAGCACGGATCAGAAGTGTATGCATGAACCTAAGTGCACCAGGGTGATGAAATGTCTAACCTAACACTAACAATAGTGAATGACAGGGCTTGACTGGGTCGCGACGACCAGATCCGTCGCGACTTTATCGCGGCCGGTAGACCGGATGCGATGGCAATAGAACATAGAGACCCACAATCACACGCAAATAGTAAACAAACAGACTAACCTAAAGTGCAATACAATCATGGAATAGACTAAAAAACACAGCAAGACTCACTAAACATATAGAAACCGACGCATGGATCAAAAATAGTAACAAACAGTGTGTACCTGAAGACGCGGCCTGCAATACTGACGCGACACTATCGTGGTCCCCGATCAGCCGCGACACGATCCGAAATCACACAATACAAATAAAAGGAAAATCCAGACCCTAGCAGGATTCTAACAAACAGGAATGCGAATATACATGGTAGAACAACATGTAACAGACATGGATGCACCCTCAGTGAAGGAACAATGCATGGGGAAAGGGAGAGTACGTACCTAAAGTCGCATCCCCCCCCCCTTTGGACGTGATTATATCGCGACGGCACGATGCGCCGCGTTAACAACTGAGCGCAAAAAGATAGGAAAAACACAGATATATACCTAGCAGGGCTCTACAAAGCAATTTAAACAGATTGACATGGCAGGCAGACAAGCAACAATCACGAGTCAAGCACTGAAGGTCCCACTGTGATCACCAAAAGGTGTAATCACGGGGTTGTGCACCCCTCGAAACACGCAACACGTTGTTTTTAAGAACTTAAAAAATGTAACATGGATTAAAGGAAAGTGGGATCGCCACCTAGCTAGTTGCCATGATTAAGAATTAAAATAGGCTAACATTGCTAGGAAAGGAGGTGAGAATAGAGGCACTTACTGTAGTCGCGACGGGGAAACCCATCGCGATGAAGCTGATGTCGCGACGCCCAAGAAGGGCGCGTCTCTGCTATCGCAACCCCCGTGCATGTCGTGTCCTCTGCAATGTGGGAGAATGTTGGTGTAGACCTTCTTTCTATCCCCCAGCCGGCCAGGGAACAAGAGCTCCTCGTTAGATGATGCTTGGGTGCTTGCCAAAACAAGGAAAACAGACAATAAACTGTGTTAGAACATTTAAACGTAGAATTTATCCAAAAATGAATAGAAGAGGGGGAACATGGAGGGGACAAACCTAGGGGAGGCTTTTAAAGCCCTAGGGTTGTAAGAAAATGTAGGAGGAAAGTGAGATATGTTCCTATCTCAGAAAACAAATAACATGCATGAAAGGAGAAATGAGGGGGGGAAGAGGAGAAAGAGCCCCAATGACGCGACTTCCTGGCTACTGATGATGTCTCTGAATGTTGGAGAAGCCTCATAGTCACCTCCTCCACGCCCAAGCCCCATAGATGAAGAAGGTTGCATGATTGGTAAGGGAATAGGAGAAAATGTGAAGAAAAGGGAGAGCCACGAGCTAAGTATCAGATCTGGGAAAATCTGGCAGCACTTCATGGCAAAAGGAGCTCTCTCCTTCCTCTGAAGGAGAAGGATGCTTATATAGAGCATGAGAGAGGAAAATCTCGTCCATGGGAGATAAAGACTAAAATGAAGGATAATCCAAGGGAAACTCATGGGGAAGAGTCCAGGGAGGCCCCAAGGTGCCCTACAACCCAAAACCGCGGCAAGGGGTTGGGAGGTTGCTTTGGATGAGGATAATGCCAGTGGAGGATAAATAGGAGGTGGTTGCGGAGGCCAGCGCACGGAGCTGTAGTCGCGATGGGTCGTAGGGGCGCAACAAGGATAGTCGCGACGGCCATAACGGCACGACTTAAAGCCATGTGCATGGACATGCATGGGCTGTCGTGACAGCCATTGAGGGCGCGATAAGGCTAACGCGACGCTACGACCCGGCGCGTTAATAAAATCGATTATTCTCAAAGATATAGATAATTATAAGGGAGAATAATGGACCATTAAGCACAAGGACTCTTTGAAAATAGATGATGGACAGGATATCAAGAAAATTAGGCTTTTAATGGGCTCTCAACAAGGCTAATGATGGTCTCAAGGTGAGTGACCAACTTGGGGCTCACTAAGATAACAAGAAATGTGGTTCAACTCATGGGCCAGAATCGGGTGTCTACAAGTAAGTGTGAGTTTTGATTGAAAGAAATTCAGTTTCTAGGTCATGTTATTTCAGCAGAGGGAGTTGCCCAGTCGATCCAGCTAATGTTGAAGCAGTATGAAATGGGAAGCGCCAAAGACAATCACATAAATTAGAAGTTTCCTGGGCTTGGCAAGTAATTACAGGCGTTTCATTTAGGACTTCTCCAGAATTGCAGCACCCATGACTAGATTAACCAGAAAAGATGTGCCATTTATATGGTCAAATGAATGCCAGAAAAGTTTCATGGAATTGAAAAAGAGGCTTACAGCAGCTCCCATATTGACATTACCAGTAGGCAGTGGTGTTTTGTGGTCTATATTGATGCATCGAGAAGAGGGCTTGGAGCAGTTTTTATGCAACATGGTAAGGTGATTGCTTATGCATCCAGGCAATTGAAGCCAGTAGAGGAGAACTACAAAACGCACGATTTGGAGTTAGCAGCAATTGTTTTTGCTTTAAAATGTGAGGCATTATCTTTATTGTGATGAAGATTTGAAATATTCACATATCAAAAGTTTAAAGCATATCTTTTCTCAAAAAGATTTAAATCTCCGTCAGCATAGATAGGTAGAATATTTGAAAGATTATGATTCAGTTTGGCTTACCATCCAGGTAAGGCCAATGTGGTAGCTGATGCATTGAGCAGAAAGAAAAGCATACATGAGTCATATGATGATAAAAGAATGGAATTATATGAGGAAGTAGCAGGGAATTCACTGTATGTTCCGAGCAGTCAGCGGTGGGCAGTACTAGCTAGTAGTGCTATAGAGCCATCTTTGTATTGGCAGATTATTGAAGCTCAGAGAACCGATGGAAGTTTAGCAGAAATTGTGAAAATGGAAGATGTTACCGTTGATGATAATTTTGTAGTCAGGCTCAGAGGTAGGTTATTGTACCTGCAGAAAGAGAAGTCAAACAAAGAGTTCTTGAAGAGGCATAAATCCAGGTATACAACTCATCTAGGTAGCACTAAAATGTATCAAGATTTGAAAAGACACTTTTGGTGGCCACACATGAGAAGAGAAATAATGGAATTTATTACAAAATGTACAGTTTGTCATAAATAAAGGCAGAGCATCAAAAGCCTAGAGGTTTACTATAGCCATTACCCATTCCGTAGTGGAAATGAGACGACATTGCTATGGATTTTGTGGCAGGGTTACCAAGAACAGCTACAGGACATAATGGAATATGGGTATTTATTGACAGATTAACTAAGGTATGCAGATTAGTGGCAGTAAGTATGTCCTGGACAATAGACAGATTAGCAAGAATTTATGTTGATAGAATTGTTCTGTTGCATGGCATCCCGAAGACAATTGTTTCTAATAGGGATCCAAGGTTTACTTCTGGTTTCTGGAGAAATTTACAAAGAGTAATTGGTACGGAATTGAGATATAGTTCAGCCTATCACCCACAAACAGATGGTCAGACAGAAAGAACAATACAGACAATTGAAGACATGTTACGAGCTTGTTGCTTAGTGTGGGGAGGTAGTTGGGAGCACCATTTGGGCATGGTCGAGTTTGCTTATAACAACAGTTATCATCACGAGTATTGGAATGGCACCATATGAAGCATTATTTGGCAGGCCGTGCAGAACTCCATTAAATTGGCATGAAGTGGGAGAGAGGCAGGTAATGGGTCCTGAGTTAATTAAGTAAACAACAGAATGGTCAGATTATCAAGAAAAATTGCAGATAGCCCAAAGCCGACAGAAAGCTATGCAGATAATCGTCGCAGGCCACTTCAGTTGAAGTTGGAGACTTTGTCTTTCTGAGGGTTTCTCCTACTAAAGGTGTTTTGAGGTTTAGTAAGAAGGGGAAGTTGATCCCAAGTATGTAGGGCCCTTCAAGGTATTAGAAAGAATCGGGGAGACTGCCTATAGAATTGATTTGCCAGCTGATTTCACTGTTGCCCATGATGTGTTCCATATTGAGGAAATGTATTGAAGATCCAGCACAGATAGTCAGTTATCAGTGAGATGATTTGAAGCTATATATGTCCATGCTAGAATACCCAGTGCAGATCACAGGTCGTAGAACACAAAAGTTAAGGAATAAAGAAATTGAACTGGTAAAAGGTCATATGGGAAAATAGGCAGGAGGAGAGGATACTTAGGAATAGCCGAGGAAATAGTTAAGGTGTATCCTTATTTGTTTGAGTAAGTTTTTAAATCTTTTTAGATGATAAGTTTATTGTGGTGTTTAAGCTTTAAATTCTTGAATTGTGTTCTGAATTTCGAGGTCAAAATTCTTTTTAGATGATAGTAATGTAACATCGCACATTTTTCGAACCCTTGTGGATCGTCCTTCGGATCCTTACAGATCCTTTGTTTGGTAGTTGTGGTGGCCAGTGTGTGGCCAATGTGACGTGTTTCAGATGTGTGGGCAGGTTTGGGGTGTTTGTGGGCTGGCAGGCTGGGCCCAAGACACCAGCCCGTTCACTATTTGTGAACGCGACAAGGAGGGACATCGCGATCTGAACGCGATGGTCCTACATGTCGTGTTCTTGTTGCCTCTCAGAGGTGGTTGTCGTCTGCATGTGCACCGCATGTCACGCGCTGGGCGACCTGCGGACGTCAGCCTTAAGAAGGCAACACCTAGTTCTATCGTGAACAGGTCGCGACTGAGGGGTCTGTCGTGTTCTTAACTGCAGGAAGCTCTTAAACCCTGGCAGGCCAGATAGAGCTGAGCACGCTCTGTTTAACCAGGGGGAGAGCTGTTTCGGGCTTTCTGGGGCGATTCGGTGTGGGAGTGTGGTTTTTGGTGTGTTCTCACCGCAAAGACCTTCCGTGGAGCAGGGGAAACGTCGAGGGTTTGTCGTTCTTCATGTTCTTCGAGAAGGTAGGGGAATTCTACCCATTTTACACTGTTAAATTGCATGAGATGCTTGTGTGATTGGTTTTTGATGTTGAGAACAGTAGATACCATGCTAGGGTATCCTTTAAAGCATGTAAAATGTGAATTAAGCGTGGTTTGTGTGGTTTAGGGTTGTGATCCGTGGAGTTCCTCCCAGATTAGGGTTTTCGCCTGTGAAGGCGACAGAGCCCCCTGTCGCGTTCTGAATGCGACAGGTCAACCCGTCGCATTCATGTTGTGAAGGTGACACATCAGGGCGTCACGTTCTGAAGGCGACATTACCCTATGTCGCGACCTCAGCCGAGAGGTCTTGTTGTGCATGGTTTCTAAGGTAAAATTATCCGATAATTGTTATTTATTGAGTATGACAAGTAAGAGCGGTGCAATGGTACCTGTTGCGCTCTGGGAGCTTGTTGTTTTCAAGGTTAGCAAGGGGTACACGTGACTAGCGTGTTGTTCACGCAGTTAGTGTACAGTGTTCACGTGGTTGACATGAGGTTTTGTGGGTTGAGTGTGAATTTAATACTTTCCCCTTATAATTTTGATGATGACATGTTGTGATTTTAATGCATAATGAATGGAACATGTTAAATACATTACACCTGTAATAACAAATCAAAAGGTATGTTTCCAAACACATTATATCACATATATTCATGATATACATTGGACTAATGATTTATGTGTTTATTTCTCAGGACATGTCTTCTTGCAATGGTAGTGTCGACACACCCACTGCTGGTGTCGACACTGGGCATCAATCCCTGAAGCAAATTCATCAAGACAGGGTTCACTGTGTCGACACAGTCCCAGGCAGTGTCGACACTAGACCTAGTCTCCAGAAGACCCTTTTATCAGACTGGGACAGTGTGTCGACACAGCATGTGAGTGTGTCGACACTAGAGCCAAGCCCAGAAGACCTGTTTGTGGAATTGGGACAGTGTGTCGACACCACCCCAGTGACTGTGTCGACACCCACCGGCAAATTTTCATCTTAAGTTCCACCTGGGCACGTGGCCTTCTAGGGATCACTTGGATTGGCCTTGGATCATGTGCCACGTACCCCAAGGGTTCTTTTGGCCATGTTGGGGTATAAATACCTATCTAATCGGCCCCCAAGAAGAAGAACACCTCAGAGCCTTCCAGAAAACTTTCTTGGCGGCAAGAAGAGGTCTCCTCCCCCTTCCTGCCTTCCCTGTGCTGCTGCAAGCCATTTCTTATCCTTACAAGCACAAGAATTGAAGATTGATCCATGAGATGCAGTGAGATCACTTCCAAGGGAGCAGATCAAGTAGAAGTAGTCAATTGAGAAGACTTCAAGGAAGATCCAGAGGCACAAGTTGCAGAGCATCGCCCAGGGACTTCAAGGATTCACGGATCTTCTCAATTCAGTCTTCTACAAGGAGTTCTTCTGAAGAACAAGGACTCTACATTCAATTCCTAAATTCTCCATAGTTCTTTTGAGTCATTCTTGAGATTGTGCATAAAAGCGTTGCCCCAGTCCTCTTTGAATGAACTCTTTGTTAGTTATGGGTGTCCTCAAGCCAATCATAACTTGTACAATCTTGTTCTTTGATAATAATAATAAGGCTTTTATATTCATTATGTGTAATTCGTTTACCATTTCATTCTGAAGTCCATGAATATACGCAATGGATGTTAATTATGATGAGATCATAACAATGAGGTTAATATCCTTTAAACGTATATCTTAATTGTTCCTAGTGGAGGATATTCGAGAAGGACATCGAATATCCGGTTAGACATAGTACAAGTTGCACATGCTCATATGATGAGGGTGACTGGTCTCATAGTCACTTGTGTGGAGACACTAAGGTGAACTGTAGGTGCTCATTGGAGAATGAGTTCACTGAACTGATGTTATGAATCGTTGGATGGTAATGTTACCTAACTGTCAACCAGCTAGATTCATTGTCACAGTGGCGTGATTGGTCCTTAGAACTGAGACACCAAGGACACCTTGTTGGTGGACTTCTAGGTTTTGACCTTGACTTATAGATCTCTAGCCATGGGGTCTTAATCAGTTAAGTGTTCGGATCTAGAGGAATACCTTCGAAGGTGATTGTGTGGTCAACATGGGATCGCTCCTCTCGGTAATAAGAGAGTGAATACTCTAGGAAAAGATGTCTGATAGTCCCTGGCCAGGGCAAGACACTTATAGAAAAGGAGTTTTCTGATAATGCTATGCGGCATCTAACCAAGTGAGTGCGCACATTAGGTTTTGACAGTTGACCATACCCTAAGTGCACTCGAGAGCATTGTACGAGTGAAGGATTTTAGTCACGTGGTTACTGATGACAGAAAAAGGTTCCTTGATTGGGTTGCTGAACCCCAATGCTTTCCAGGATCAAGTGGTGTTGCTTGGCACCCAACTTGATTTTAGTCTGGTCAATTATCGTGAGACAATAATTGTTGTGTAATTAATAATATGAGATATTATCATTACAGTAAGTCAATAAAGAGTTATTGGCTTAATGGGCTGAAAACTGGACTAGCACTTGGGCCTAGAGGGTCACACGCAATAGAGTTCCGAGCAGACTGGGCAAGATGGTTGTTATAGACAATAATTGGGTTTTTGTGAAAAACCGCAGTGTCTATAATATTAGCAGAGAGTCAAACCCTGGGCCAAGCTCCAGGCTCTCTCCCTAGTCGCCCCCCTCCTCTCTCTCCTGGGCGCCCCACCTTCTGTCCACGCGTGGAGACCGAGGAGATCCCGTCTACGTCCGGAGCTCGCGTGGATACGTCTAGAGGCCGGACACCTGAACGGCTTGAAGCACCAGCACCTCCAGCGCCACTTCCACCCCAGATTCGGGAGTTTCGCAACCCCGCAAAGGTAAAGATAAGTTCTTCCTGTGCGCGGGTTTACATTTTGTGTTCGATCCGACCGCCGGCAACGATATCTACCTGAGGGAATCGCGTTTCCGCTGTGCTCTATACGAAACCTTTCAGTGGTATCAGAGCCAGGTTGCTGGCTCGGTCGAATCGGCGTCATATGAATGCCATTTTATGCGTTTTCGTCGATTCGTGTTCTGCATGAATCCCTAATTTTTACTTCGTTCTTGGGTCGCACATGGGATGTGCACTTCCCGTTTGGTACATGGAAGTTGTCTCAGTATCAAGGGCTTCGGGAAAACCCCTCGTAGCGTCGTTTGGCCCTCTGTAGAGGCCACATGACCCTGTAAGAAGCCGTCGTCGCACTGGTTTCACTTTCTTGGATAGTCCAAGATAGGCCGATTTTGCAGGTCTTTGAGGGTTTTTCGGGAATTTTCTGGCATTTGGGGGCGGGGGAAGGGCTTCCGACGCGCCGGCGCCGTCCGCGGCCGCCGGAGGCGGCTCGAGGGTGGCGTGGCCGTACCGCACCGGCGCTGCACCGTAGGGGCGGCGGCTAGGGTTTCCCCAGCCGGCCGCGGGCCCTGTCGGGCGGGAGGGGAGACCCTCGCGGGTCGCCCCGAGGGCCTGCCCCGTCCGGGTCGACTTACCCGACGCGGGCGGGGCCCGGGCCACCGCGCGGGTGCCCGCACCGGTCCGCCCTGGGCGGACCGCTACCGGATCCGGCCCACCCGGATCCGGTCCGTCCCTTCCCCTTTTCCCATTTTAAAAGTTTTTAATTGTTTAAAAAATCATAAAAATTGTTTTAAAATCCCAGAAAATTCTGAAATTATTTTAAGAGTTTTTAAATTGTTTTAGCTCTCTGTAAAGTAATTTTCAGATATTTGACCCAATGTTTAATTAGTTTAAGGAATTCTAAAATTGTTTTAGTTATTTCCTACCATCTAATTAATGCATGTTAATTAATTAATTAAAGAAGTGATTCTTGTTAAATTAATTAACAGTAAATTTTGGCAGATTCATCCAGCAACGGTGAATGGCGTTTATCTAATGTTCATTAGATGTTATCCATGTTAGCTAAATTGTTTAGTTAATTGATTTTTAAAATATAATTATTATATTTTTGAAATAAAAGTTATTTCTGAAGTAATTATGTGATGATTGCTTATTGATGCATGTGATGTGTTGATGTGTGGATGGATGATCATGGACTTAGATGTCATGTGATGATGTTTATGGTTAATGGCATGTGATGTAATTTATGAGGACTGCGTGCCTCCTTTTCTCCCTCTATTAAATCTGGGTTGTACATTCTATCTCCCTCCTGTTATGTACTCCCCTTGACTTGTTCAAGGTTTCTTATTATTATCTGATGTACATTTATGGGCCTGCGAGCCCAATTTAAATATTACTTGTAATTATAAGAAGCGGATTGGCAGAGATGGAGGAGAGTACCATGCAGGACCTTCATGGAGATAGAGTTACATCAAGCAAATGCATTCGATGCGGGGCTGCCATTTATTCACCGTGTTTGTGGATTACCAACTGGCTCTGGTAATGCCACTCTAGGTTAAAGTCCATGATCATCCATTGTTTTTCTTCATATATATGATATATGTGGAATGTGCTATGATATATATAATTAATATATGATATTCCAAATTCTATATATCAATAGCACGCAGATATAGAGACCAAGATAAAATATGTCAAAATCCCTCCTCGTTTAAATTTTAAGCCGTAGCGTAATCATTGAGAATGAATTACGTGGCCCTCCATCATTATAGTTTTAGGATTGCCATTAGATCAGGCAAGTTTGTTGTATCCACAAGGCTTGCCAATCTGATGACAGACTAAAACTATGGCATGGTGATGCCTTAAACGGGATAGAGGACCGGTGTAGCTTTGTTGTGCTATCCACAAGGGCTACATCCAAATCTATGCTCGTTACGTAATGATGGTACTGCTTAGACTGGATTTAATGACTTGTTGTACTATCCACAAGGTCATTAAAATTCAGGGGCCAAAATAAGATCGGATATTGCAAGAGTTGCAAGTGTCAAGAGTTGACCGCTTTTAGATCATAGTATGGTTTGTTGTGCTATCCACAAGATCATGCTATGAGTCTGTAAGATTCTGATCCCCACTAGGAGACCGTCGAAGTCTCCCATTCTGTATATCTGAGGGTTATACAGTCTGTCGGAAAATAGTGGGAGCTAATCTTGATTAAAGTCCTAATCTAGATTTATTATTATATAAACATCTGCTAATTGTATTTACATTTCCTTTATTGGCAAAAAAATGTTGTCGGGTAACCCACTCCATGGCATACTGGATGCCAACAATTGACATGCCCGAACTACTCGGATTGGCTCAGGAACCTGAAGATTGTCCTCAGGTCTGAGCGCATTGCCTATGCCTGGAGGGTGAGATCCCAGCTGAACCACCCCTAGACACACCTGAGGGGAAACACTTGAATTTGTGAAGTGGATGGAGGATTCCACTCTAGCCCAATGCTACATGCTTGCCTCAATGAGCAATGAGTTGCAAAGGCAGCATGAGAACATGGATGCTAGATCCATCATGCAGCACTTGCAGGAGCTCTTTGAAGAGCAGAGCAGGGTGGAGAGATATGAGATATCCAAGGCCCTATTCAGAGCTCACATGGCAGAGGGGTCTTCAGTACAGACTCATGTGCTGAAGATGATAGAGTGGATTGAGAGGCTCGAGGGGCTTGGTTTTCCTCTTGACGAGGACTAAGCACGGACCTCATTCTCTGGTCGCTTCCAGATTCATATTCCCAGTTCATTGTGAACTTCACAATGAACAAGATTGAGGTGAGTTTAGCTGAGATGCTCGACATGCTGAAGACTGTTGAGGGCAACCTTAAGAAGGAAAAGCCCACTGTTCTCATGGTTGGAAAGTCCAACAAGAAGAGGAGAGCAGTGCAAGCCTTTAAGAAAGGCAATGCAAAGAAACAGTCCAAGCAAAAACAAAAGAAGGACATAAGCAAGGAGAAGAAAAGGGTGCATGCTTCCACTGCAAGAAAAAGGGACACTGGAAAAGAAATTGCAAGGACTACCTTGCAATGAAGGCTCATGAGAAGCAGAAGCTTGGCGAAGCTTCAGGAAAAAGAAATTATGTTTCTTGTTTAGACAGAATTGGATACAAGTTTACCATTGAGAACAATAGTTGTTCAGTTTATTTGAGAAATAAACTAGTTGCTTTAGCAAATTTGGTGAATGGTTTGTATTTGCTTGATGTCTCTTATGAAAATCTCCATGTTGATGTTTCTCCTAAGAGAAGTAAGAATAGTGTGAACACTGCCTACTTATGGCATTGTAGGCTTGGTCACATTGGCGAGAATAGGGTTCAAAGTTGCATAAGATGGATACTTGGATCCATTTGATTATGAATCATATGCAACTTGTGAATCCTGTTTAATGGTAAGTTGACCAAATCTCCATTTAGTGGACATGGAGATAGGGCCAAGGACATATTGGAACTAATACATTCAAATGTATGTGGTCCAGTGTCTACCCAAGCCAAGGGTGGCTACTCATACTTCATTACATTCACGGATGACTACTCATGGTTCGGATTTGTTTACTTAATGAAGTACAAATCTGAAGCCTTTGGGAAATTCCAAGAGTTTAAGAATGAACTTGAGAAGCAAACAGGAAAGAGCATTAAAATCCTATGGTCAGACCGAGGAGGTGAATACTTGAGTACAGAGTTCACACAATTCTTAAAGGATAATGGTATCCTTCTCAATGGACTCCTCCCTATACACCACAGATGAATGGTGTATCGGAAAGGAGGAATCGCACCTTGTTGGACATGGTACGATCCATGATGAGTTGTTCGCAGTTACCAGTTTCCCTATGGATATGCGCTAGAGTCAGCGGCATACCTACTGAACAGGGTTCCCAGTAAATCTGTGTCTTCTACTCCATATGAGATATGGAAGGGTAGAAAGCCTGATTTTAAAATGTTAAAATCTGGGCTGTCCTGCCCATGTAAGAAACACGACCCAGATAAACTGGACTCCAGAACTGATAAGTGCAGGTTTGTTGGATACCCAAAAGAAACATTTGGGTACTACTTTTACCATCCTGGTGAACAAAGAGTGTTTGTTGCCAGGAGAGCTGTCTTCTTGGAGAGGAGTACCTTACCCAAGAGGACAGTGGGAGTAAGGTAGATTTAGAAGAGGTTCTAGATCCACAACTGTGCAAAGTCCACCAGTTGAAACATTGGTTCCGGAACCTGTTCAGAAATATACAAACATTCAGCATAGGTCTAGTAGAGTACCTAGACAGCCTGAAAGATATGTTGGACATATCAGTGAAGGCATGTCTTATAATGATGATGATCCAAAGACCTACCAAGAGGCTGCTGATAGTCCTCAGTCAGGAAATTGGCGAGATGCCATGAATTCTGAGATGCAGTCCATGTACACCAACCAAGTTTGGAACTTGGTAGACTTGCCTGAAGGTATTGTACCTATTGGGTGCAAGTGGATCTTTAAGAGAAAGATCGGTGCAGATGGACTGATCGACACTTATAAGGCAAGGTTGGTGGCAAAGGGGTATCGTTAAAGGCAAGGAATTGACTATGACGAAACTTTCTCACCAGTTGCCATGATAAAGTCGATCAGAATTCTTCTTGCCATTGCTGCATACTTTGATTACGAGATCTGGCAGATGGATGTAAAGACTGCTTTCCTCAATGGAAACATTGAGAAAGAAGTATATATGATACAGCCTGAGGGTTTTACATCCAAAGAGTGTCCAGATAATGTATGCAAGCTTCAAAGGTCCATCTATGGATTGAAGCAAGCTTCTCGTAGTTGGAACATAAGGTTTGATGAGGCTATCAAATCTTATGACTTCATTAAGAATGAAGATGAACCATGTGTGTATAAGAAAATCAGTGGGAGTGCTATCACTTTTCTCATACTTTACGTTGATGACATCTTGCTCATTGGGAATGATGTAGGGATGTTATCATCAGTAAAGGTTTGGTTGTCAAAGAACTTCTCCATGAAGGATTTGGGAGAAGCATCCTATGTATTAGGAATACGTATCTATAGAGATAGATCTAAGAGGATGCTTGGTTTGACCCAATCCATGTACATAGATACCATTGTCAAAAGGTTTGGCATGGAAAATTCCAAGAGAGGTCTCATACCAATGAGACATGGGATTAATCTCTCTAAGGAGCAGTCTCCTAAGACTCCTGAAGAGAGGGCAGTCATGGATAGAGTCCCCTATGCTTCGGCTATAGGGTCTATCATGTATGCCATGCTATGTACAAGGCCTGATGTGGCATTTGTTCTAAGTGTTACGAGCAGATATCAGGCAAATCCAGGTGAAACACACTGGATGGCAGTGAAATGTATCCTTAAGTACTTGAGAAGGACGAAGGATATATTTCTGGTTTATGGAGGAGGGGACTTGAAACTTCGGGCATACACTGACTCGAGTTTCCAGTCAGATCCAGATGATAGCAAGTCTACATCTGGGTTTGTGTTCACCTTAAACGGAGGTGCAGTGAGCTGGAAGAGTTCCAAGCAAGAAACCACTACAGACTCGACGACAGAAGCTGAGTACATTGCTGCAGCTGAAGCCGCCAAGGAGGCAGTGTGGATGAAGAAGTTCATCACCGACCTTGGTGTGGTGCCAGGTGACTCTGATCCGATCCCATTGCTGTGTGACAACAATGGGTCCATTGCACAAGCGAAAGAGCCGCGGTCTCATCAGAAGTCAAAGCACATTCTGTGGCGATTTCACCTGATCAGGAGATTATCACTAGAGCAGATGTACTGGTGGAAAGAGTTCCTTCAGTTGACAACATTGCAGATCCATTGACGAAGCCTTTGACTCAAACTGTGTTTGAGCGCCACCTAGAGTCTATGGTCTAAGACATAAAGGTGATGGCTTTAGTCCAAGTGGGAGATTGTTAGTTATGGGTGTCCTCAAGCCAATCATAACTTGTACAATCTTGTTCTTTGATAATAATAAGGCTTTTATATTCATTATGTATAATTCGTTTACCGTTTCATTTTGAAGTCCATGAATATACGCAATGGATGTTAATTATGATGAGATCATAACAATGAGGTTAATATCCTTTATACGTATATTCTTAATTGTTCCTAGTCGGAGGATATTCGAGAAGGACATCGAATATCCGGTTAGACTAGTACAGGTTGCACCTGCTCATATGATGAGGGTGATTGGTCTCATAGTCACTTGTGTGGAGACACTAAGGTGAATCTGTAGGTGCTCATTGGAGAATGAGTTCACTGAACTGATCCGTTATGAATCGCTGGATGGTAATGTTACCTAACTGTCAACCAGCTAGATTCATTGTCACAGTGGTGTGATTGGTCCTTAGACCTGAGACACCAAGGACACCTTGTTGGTGGACTTCTAGGTTTTGACCTTGACTTATAGATCTCTAGCCATGCGGTCTTAATCAGTTAAGTGTTCGGATCTAGCGGAATACCTTCGAAGGTGATTGTGTGGTCAACATGGGATCGCTCGCTCTCGGTAATAAGAGAGTGAATACTCTAGGGAAAGATGTCTTTAGTCCCTGTCCAGGGCAAGACAATTATCAGAAAAAGAGTTTTCTGATAATGCTATGTGCGGCATCTAAACCAAGTGAGTGCGCACATTAGGGTTTGACAGTTGACCATACCCTAAGTGCACTCGAGTGCATTGTACGAGCGAAGGATTTTAGTCACATGGTAACTGATGACAGAAAAAGGTTTCCTTGATTGGTTTGCTGAACCCCATGCTTTCCAGGATCAAGTAGTGTTGCTTGGCACCCAGCTTGATTGGAAGCCCTGTTCAATTATCGTGAGACGATAATTGATTATGTAATTAATAATGAGATATTATTAATTAAAGTAAGTCAATAAAGAGTTATTGGGCTTAATGGGCTGAAATTGGACTAGCACTGGGCCTAGAGGTCACACGCAATAGAGTTCCTAGCAGACTGGGCAGATGGTCGTTATAGACAATAACTCAGTTTTTTGTGAAAAACCGCAGTGTTTATAAATATTAGCGGAGAGTCAAACCCTGGGCCAAGCTCTAGGCTCTCTCCCTGGTCGCCCCCCTCCTCTCTCTCCCTGGGCGCCCCACCTTCTCTCTCACGCGTGGAGACCGAGGAGATCCCGTCTGCGGTCCAGAGCTCGCGTGGATACGTCTAGAGGCCGGACACCTGAACGGTTGAAGCACCAGTGCCTCAACGCCACTGCCTCCTCGAATTCGGGAGTTTCGCAACCGTAAAGATAAGATCTTCTATTCGTGGGTTTACGTTTTGTGTTCGATCCGACCGCCGGCAACGATATCTACTGAGGGAATCGCGTTTCGCTGCGCTCTGTACGAAACCTTTCACTCTTCATAGATCAGATCATTGCTAGAGGATCTGGATCTTGTTGTTTTTGATCTAGCACGTTGGTTGTGAGCTTTTGTGATCAGTTGTATTGAGTCGTCGCACTCAGTTGTGGTTGAGCAGTTGTGCTCAGGTTCTAGAGTGGTTGTGCTCTAGAGGTGTGTGTGAGTTGTTGAACTCAATGTGTTGGAGTTATCAAGCTCCAGTGTGTGGTGTACTCAAGTTGAGTAGTGGTGCCTCACTGGTGGGGGTGGATGTAGGAATCACATGGTGTGATTTCGAACCACCTAAAAATCTCTTGTGCAGTGGCTTGATCTATGATTTCATTTCACTTTGCGCTAGATGTATGCATAAGATTTCACTCACACTTCTATCAACTTGATTACACTTTAATCACTTAATTCCAACTCACTCATCAGATTGTGAATTGCTTTTCTAAGTTGACTCTGATTCAAAACATCTGTTTAATTGGTTAAGCTTCCGCAATTTTGTCCTAGATCTATTCACCCCCCCCCCCCTTCTAGATCTGGTACATTCTACTTTCGATCCTACATTGGTATCAGAGCGGGTTCATATCTAATCTGAGTGTTTCTTTTTGTTCTGTGTGTTTCACTTGCTTGTTTGTTAAGTGTTTCTTTAACTATACTTCAGTTTGATCAATGGATTCTCGAGGTTTTTATTGCTGAAGGCCATTCCATCAATAGGACACCCTTCTTCAATGGGACTGACTATTCTATTGAAGAATCACATGCAAGTCTTCCTTAGAGCCCAGAACTATGAGATTTGGAGGGTAGTTGAGGTAGGTCCTTATGAGAACCAGGAGAAGAGGAAACTGGACAAGGGAACAAATTAGGAGGGCCACCCTAAACTATAGTGCCATATGTTGGGAGGACAGCACTCAGACCAGCGACAACTCTCTCACACTACCACTCGTAGATACCAGAGAGAGATAGAAGGAGGTGGGAAGAGAAGACATGAACACCAGGATTTTACGTGGTTCGGAGGCAAGAAGCCTTCCTACGTCCACGGCCACAGTTAGCTTCTTCAATACTTCTTCTGCAAGAAATACACACACATCCAAAGAGGACAACCCCCCCCCCCCTTTTATACTAGGAGGAAAGGGCGCCACAACAACACAAGGGCACACAAGGGCAAAGGGTCCTGTCTCTGAATTGCCTCAGAACTGCAAAGTCCTGTCCTGGTAAGAGGGAGTCGAATGATTCAATATTTGACATTCGACTGCATGAGTCGAACCGCGACCTGACCCCTTATGGAGATCTGCTTCCGAGTTCGGGCTCCACATTCTAACAATCTCCCACTTGGAGTCAGAACTCCAAACAATATCAGGCACCTCCTCCTCAAGGTAGCAAAAGAGCAGCTGGCTGTGGCATCCCTCCATCTATCTTTATGGAGATCAACTGAAGCTTGACATAGCTTCAGTTTGTCTTGTGACCACCTTGGTTAACATGTTTGCGGGATTTTCTGACCCTCTTATCTTCTCAGGCAAAAGTGTACCATCTTCAATCAACCATGGATGAAGTGATACTTCAGCTGTATATGCTTCGTCTTGCATGGAAGACAGGGTTCTTGGCAAGATGAATGGCACTTTGACTGTCACAAAACAGCACACTGTTGTTTTGTTTCTTGCCCAACTCCTTAAGAAAACTTTTCAGCCACACCTCTCTTTGCTGGCTTCGGAGACGGCAACATACTCTACTTCTGTGGTTGAAAGAGCAACAACTCTGAAGTTGTGAAACCCAGCTCACTGCAGTCCCACCAAGGTGTACACATAACCAGTGGTGCTTCTTCTTGTGTCCAGATCACCACCAAGATCTGCATCAACAAAAACTTGCAAAACAACATCACCTTTTCTGAAACAAAGACATTTATCTGAAGTGCCTTTCAGATATCTCAAAATCCATTTCACTGCCTCCCAGTGTTGTTTCCCGGATCTGCCATATATCTGCACACAACTCCCACTGCATGTGCTATATCCGGCCTGGTACAAACCATAGCATACATCAGACTTCCCACAGTTGATGCATAAGGGATTTTCTTCATGGACTCACATTCTTCAGTAGTCCTCGTGACTGCTCTTTGCACAACTTGAAGTGACTTGCTAGAGGGGTGTTGACTGGTTTTGCATCTTGCATGTTGAACCTGCTCAACACCTTCTGAATGTAGCCTTCTTGAGATAGTTCAGAATACCATCTGCTCTATCTCTCACAATTCTCATCCCAAGAATTTGCTTTGCTGCTCCTAGTCCTTCATAGCAAATTTCTTTGACAATTGCTTCTTCAACTTGTAATCTCTGTCATACTTGATCCTGCAATAAGTATATCATCCACATACAACAACAATATGATGTAACAATTGTCAAACTTCTTAAGTAACAACAATGGTCCATGTTGCACCTAAAGAACCCATTGCTACATATGAATCCATCAAACTTCTTGTACACTGTCTGGGGGCTTGTTTCAGACCATACAAGCTTTTGTTCAGTTTGCAAACAAGGTTTTCTTTACGATGTTCATGAAAACCTTCTGGCTGCACCATATAGATATCCTCCTCCAAATCACCATGGAGAAAA
The DNA here is from genome assembly GCA_014218235.1 of Colocasia esculenta. Classification (NCBI taxonomy): domain Eukaryota; kingdom Viridiplantae; phylum Streptophyta; class Magnoliopsida; order Alismatales; family Araceae; genus Colocasia; species Colocasia esculenta. Next base: position 3,826 of record JACBKR010000086.1, on the reverse strand, counting down.
GCTGTTTTAACATCAAGCTGTTCTAGGTGCAAGTTTTCAGCAGCAACAATACTCAAACTAATCTAATAGTAGTTAGCTTGACAACTGGAGAGAAAAAATTTCAGTATAATCAATACCTTCCTTCTGTTGGAAACCCTTCACAACCAGCCTTGCCTTGTACCTCTTTGCTGCCATCATGTTCTTCTTTTAACCGAAAAACCCATTTGTTTTGCAGTGCCCTCTTGCCAGGTGGTAGTTCAGCAGCACCCAAGTTTCATTCTTGTGAAGGGAGTTCATTTCATCTTTCATTGCCAACTCCCACTTGACTGAATCCTCCACCTGTGTAGCTTCATCAAAGCTCTCTGGTTCATCTGCATCTGTCAACAACAAAGTAGTACATAGCATGTGAGAATCGCTCAACTGGCCTGCGCAATCTGCTTGACTTCTCACCTGAACCTCTGGTTGCACTATAGTATTTTCAGATCATCTTGAGACCTTCTCACAACACATCTTCTGAAATTCCCTCCATCTCAACCTGTGCACTTTCTTGACCTGCATCTTTGGATTCCACATCAGATATGTGCTTGTAAAGCAATCTTTCATTGATATAACATTCCTTTGTCTAATGATTTTCCTACCTTCATCATCCCAGAAGCGGTATCCAAAATCATCAGAACCATATCAATGAAAAAGCATTTCCTTGACTTAGGATCTAACTTGTCTCTGTCATTGAATCAACATGCACATATGAGAGACAACCAAATACTCTTAGGTGTGAGAGAGTTACCTCCTGCCGGTCCAAGCCTCTTCTGGTAGCTCACCATTTAGAGGAACACTGGGTCCTCTATAATCAAGTAAGCTGTTGTGCTAATAGCGTCTGCCCAGAAAGTCTTCGGTAGGCCAGCATGTAGTATCATGCTTCTAGCTCTCTCATTCAAGGTTCTGTTCATGCATTCAGCAACTCCATTCTGCTGTGGAGTATTTGGAATTGTTTTCTCCATACGAATGCCATGTAGTGCACAGAAATTTTTAAATTCTTGGCTGCTATACTCTCCTCCATTGTCTGACCTCAAACACTTGATCTTTACACTAGTTTGATTTTCCACTTCAGCCTTCCACTTCAAAAAGTAGAGAACACATCAGATTTATTTTTGAGAAAATAAACCCATACCTTCCGAGTGGAGTCATCAATAAGGTGACATAGTAGAGTGAACCTCCAAGGGATCGAACAGGGGCTGGCCCCCACACATCAGTGTGCACAAGTTCTAACTTTCCTTGCTTAGAACTTCTTCCAGCTTTAGAGAAGGTGACCTTTCTCTGCTTTCCCAGTATGCAGTCTTCACACAGTCCAATATCTATGGACTTTAGATCACCTAACTTCCCTTTGCAGCCATCATCTTCATCCCCTTTTCACTCATGTGCCCAAGTCTGCAGTGCCAGGTCTTGGAGTCTTCTTCTGAATTTTGCCACTGCCACTAAGTCTTTGTCATTTGCAGTCATATAAAGAGTCCCCATCTTGCTGCCCCGTGCTATAACCATGGAACCCTTGGTTATCTTCCAGCACCTATTGACAAAGGTAGTGACATATCCTTCATCATCAAGCTGACCAATGGAGATCAGATTTCTCTTCAAGCCAGGAACATGTCTAACCATCCTCAGCTTCCATACAGTCCCGTTCACTGTTTTCAAGTGAACATCACCCTTCCCCACAATATCTAGGCTCGTCATCAGCAAGATAGACCTTCCAAAAATTACCAGCAACATAATTTTGTAAAGTCTCTTTGCATGAGGTAGAGTGAAAAGATGCTCCCGAATCCAAAATCCAGGATTCGATGGGACTGTTAATGCTCAAAATCAGAGCATCTTCGACTCCCTCTGCCGTGACATTAACAGTCTTCTTCCTATTTCTTCCCCTTATCCTTCCTCTTTGGAAGTCTGCAATCCTTCTTGAAGTGACCCTTCTTACCACAGTTCCAGCAACCATCACCACGGGGTTTTGACTGATTTCTTTCTTGGACTTAGATCTGTTCCGATTTTGTCCACGCTGATTTGTTCTTCCCCTGCCTTCAGTGTTTAGGGCAGAACCTGAAGCTTCACCAGATTCCCTCCTGCGAACATCCTCGCTAAGAATCAAATCTCGAATCTCTGTGAGTTTCAGTTTACTTGAACCTGAAGAACTACAAACAGCCGTCACAGTAGCACCCCAACTTTCCGGTAAGGAGGACAGAAGAATTAAAGCTTTAATCTCATCATCAAAATCTATTTCTACAGAACTCAACTGAGTTGTAATCACGTTGAACTCATTGATATGATCTGTGACCGAGGAACCTTCGCCATCTTGAGATTAAGCAGACGACGCATCAAATGTACCTTGTTGGAGGCAGATGGTTTCTCGTACATGTTTGATAACAGCTTCATCAACCTGCTGTGGTCTTCTCGTTCACGATGTTGAACGCGACGTTTCTGGCCAACGTCAAATGGATAACTCCAAGAGCTTGCCTGTCCAGAAGATCCCAGACTTCCTTCTCATACCCTCTGGCATCGTTCCAAGAAGCGGCTGATGCAGCTTCTTCTGATACAAGTAGTCTTCGATTTGCATCTTCCAGAAACCGAAGTCCTTTGTAACACCCCGAAAATTTAGCAATTTAAAATTTCAGAAAATAGAGGGATAAAAATAAATAATCGTATTAGAGACTTCCAACACCATGTAATTATGAACCATCAACAAGAATGGGCCTATAGAACACATTTGGCCCAAGGATGAATGAACTGGACAGGGAATTACCCAGAAATTCGTGTAGTAATTATACCATAATTAGAAAGGGCAATTTAGAGTTAAAGATGGTGATTAGTCAGTAAGGTAAGCCAAAACGAACTCAATCCCATTGGTGGTTTCCTAACCTTTGCTACCTCTTTTGGTAAGGGAATCCCAGATTTCCTGGAAACTAGGAAACAGAGCTCGTAGCCCCTTTCCTAGCATCATTAGGACTCTTAACAACATCCTAAAACTATAAGAACTCGTCCCTAAACTCTTGGGGAAGGTTTAACAACGAAGTTGGAGTCATTTGGAAGCAAGCAGGAACTTCTGAGGAACAGGAGAAAGGCTGGGAATCCGGAGCTTCATCCCTGCATCCTCTGTTGTGTCCAGAACATCAATAGGTTTTAGATCTTCATAAGGTAGGTGTTCTCGGGCCAAGATTAAAGAAAACCAATGGCCAACATGTAGTTTCTTGAGTCTAGGATCATTTGCACTTGATTTGCCCAATTTTCATGGATTATTCATCATGTATTGGTGATTTTCCCAAAGTCTTGCACAGTTAGGGCTTTTCTCGTTCGTCATATTGTGCACACGATTCGAGACTGAATTTGACTAAACTTTCTTCATGAAAGTTCTTCCAATTGAAGTCACGATCATCTTCTATGTTGAACGTTTTTCTAAAAATCCTTCGTTAGAGAGTTAGGAGCATGATAAGAGAGTCTCTGCATGATACTGCAATTCGGGCTACACTTGATTTTCTGTTCTTCATATGTTTTCTCGGGATTCGAGACCGAATTAGATCCAACCATTAACATAAAAGTTATTCTACTAGTTGTCCTCTTCATCTTTCATGTTGAACATTTTGTCTAAATGTCACTCGTTAAAGAATTAAAGAGTTGTAAGTGAATCACTGCATGAGATGTGTCATCGGGTTCCACATGACCAGTGTTGTGTTCTGGGAAAGCCACTAGTGTCGACACTGCCTGTGCTAGTGTCGACCTGCTGTCCTAAAACAGCCCAGATGGTGTTCTGGGAAGCCTCTAGTGTCGACACTACCCCATCTAGTGTCGACACACTGTCCCAGTTTGA
>JACBKR010000085.1:0-73621 GCA_014218235.1 Colocasia esculenta | reverse complement strand
GCGCTTGCCAGGGACTTCTGCCATTTTCTGGACCGACCAGGACTTCATGTAATCTTCGAACTCCGTGAGAGTTTACATATAGTGTTCCCCTAAATCTAAGTATTTCTACTATTTTTCAATGGCAGGGGCATTTCTGCAAATTTCCCCACAATCAGGGCACTTGTACAATTTTTACATCTTTTAGGGGTCTTTCTGAATTTTCTGGGCAGCAGAGGGACTTTCTTACAAGTTTACACCATCCAGAGATTTTTCTGCAATTTCCAACCGTCGAGGGCATTATGCACTTTTCCCGCAGATTGGGGTATTTATGCAATTTCTACTCTTCAAGGGTTTTTTCTGCAATTTCCCACAAATTGGGGGGGGGGGGACTTCTATGCAACTTCTCAGGGTAGCAGGGGTTCTTGGCAATTTTTTACCTTTCTAGGGGTTTTCTGCAATTTCTACATCTTTTGGGGGTTTTTCTGCAGTTTTCCTATCTCGGAGGTATTTCTGCAATTTTCTACTCTTCCCGGAGGCCTTTATGACATTTCCCACAAACCAGGGACTTCTGTGCAATTTCTCGGACATCAGGGACATTTCTGTCATTATTCCTTCTACCGGGGATATTTCTGTAATTCTTTTTGGCAGCAAGGGTATATGAGTACTTTTGATGTACACATACACAAACTTTATACTCTCGGGAGGCTTTGTGCAATTTTACACAAGTTTGGACCCATGGATGGGGCATATGTATAATTTTACGCACATGCACGAACTTTCTCCCCAGGAGCTTTTGTGTAATTTTACTCAAATTGAGACCCACATAGATCTTCATACGAGGAACAAGCATGTTCCCCCCAAAGGGTAACATTTGGTATATGGATGGGGTGGGGTTAGGACTAGGTTATCTATATTTTGCATTTGGTATCATTACCATTCATGGGAATAAGGTGAGTTAAGGGGAATGGGGTGTTGACACAAAAATTTTACCAAATCACGCAGGGGCAATTACTGTTGCTCCTAGGTCCACTCTTCACAAATATGTTTGAATATATATATGAATGTGCATTACATACATCATAAATATATATATGTAAACATTGAAGACATTTTTCTATTTTCTTTTTTATAATTTTTCCTATTTTTTCAAAAAACATTTTCTTAACGGATTGGCCAGACTTCCGGAAGATCCATCCACACAAAAACGTGATACTATTAAAAAAGAAAAGGAACTAGATCAGACTAGGGATCGCCCTCGGCAGAGGTCTCTCCTTATATCGTTGTGTGAATGTTCTCTCCTCTATATTGTGCATTGTACACAGGTCAGATCAGCCGAGGGCAAATCCTAGGCCAATCCAATTCTTTTTCTTGTTTAATAGTATCAGGTTGCTGTGTGGATGGTCTCCTTTATATTGTTGGATTATAGACAGTTCAGAGGAGAATAGAACCATCTCATGGTGAAGACACAGGATATTGGGCTGCCCAGGAAGCTAGATATTTATTCTTTGGAAGAGGACTCACTCTACTTAATTATGTTTTTACTTGTTGCCCGGCAGTACTTTTCAGTCCACTATTTACCTGAGTCTATTACTTGACAAATAGATGGTATTCGGCAATTTTCTCTTGTGAAGGTTGCCAGGATAATTCAGCAGGTATACGATCAATATAGGGAAATTATTCCCCAAAAGAAAAGAAATGCGGGGTGTGGGCATGAAAAATCTACATGAATAAATTTGGCGCGTGGAACGCGGAAATATTTTGGCATGATAGTTGTGTTTTGACTGTCTTAAAGATGATTTGAACCATATCCACCACAGTAGTGAACAAGCTGTTTCAGTCAGGACAGTACCCCAGCAGTTGCAGTGAAGTGGACTGGCATTTTGATGTTCAGACAGCCCCTCAAGGATCAAGAGGAAATTGAATATTGTGAAAGTTGGTGCTTCTCAAGGAGGTTACAGTTTAGCCAAATTCAGATTCCTGCAGAAGGCAGCTGCAAGGAAGTTCATGGTCAAGACGTGTTACCAACTTTTAAAGGATACGCTTCTGCAGTGTCCTAATTCACTGAAGTGTGGAAGGGGAGTCCCCTCTCAAGATGCAGGGACTTGTGTATGTCACTTCTTTAGTCCTAGTCTGCTCTCATTCCATAAGAACCAGAATATATTATATGAATCATTAGATAGCAGTTGTTCACTTTCAACAATCCAGATGAGGAACACACATTTATTGGCATTAAATAATGCAGAAGCAAGCGAGAAATGACTTCAGAGCGAGTAAAGTGAAGCATCCACAGATACAGGTGTTGGCATAAAAAATTGTCAAAAAACCCCATTTCCAGAAATCCTAAGCACCCTCTAATAGGGCATATGGGGGCCTATTTATAGGCAAAATCCCCAACCCCAAAACCCCAACCAGTGGACCTTCCATCGATTGGAAGGGTCTTGACCCTAACCGATGGATCTTCCATCGGTGGGAGGGGGACTCCCCCTAAACCGTTGAAAGTCCCATCAGTTAAGGGGTGGGTCCCTATAGCGTTCCGACCGTTCGGATCCTCGTGTTGTGCTTGTAGAGGCCAGCGTGTGGCCGATGACGTGTGTAGTAGATCGTGAGGCTTCGTGGGCCAGTCGTTTGGGCCCGAGGCACTCACAGGTTCACTGTCTGTGAACGCGACAGTGAGGGGTGTCGCGATCAGATCGCGACAGTTCTGGGGGTCGCGTTCATGGAACCGTCGTGTGAGTGGTCGTCTGCATGCGTGCCGCATGTCGCGCGCGGGCTTTGCATGCTGACGTCGGGTTCGGGAAGGCGACAGGCACTTGCGTCGCGATCAGATCGCGTCCAGGCTGCGCGTCGCATTCTCACCTGTGATGCATTTTTAAGTAAGTTTCCATCGAACAGAGCTTTTGCAAGCTCTGCTCAGGTGGGAAAGGTGTTGGGCGTGGTGTTGAGGGCGATTCGGCATTTTGAAGGTCGTTTTGGCGTGTTCTCGCCGCGAGGACGTTCCGTGGAGCGGGGGAAACGCCGTGTAGGGAATGGACTTCATGTTCTTCGCGAAGGTAGGGAGATTCCACGCCGTTCCTTCGTGTGGATTGCTTGTGGTTGTGTTTCTTTGTGTTATATGCTTACCTAACAATAGATATCATGCTAGGATACTCATTAAAGCATGAAAAAACGGATCAGAACTATGGTTTGGTAGGGTTTTTGGGGTGATCGGAAGAGGGTCTACAGATTAGGGTTTGCTCCTGCTAAGGCGACAGACCCCCTGTCGCGACAAGGTCGTGACAGGCCGACACGTCGCAATCAGGTTCTCGATCGCGACATATCGGGCTATCGCGATCTGAAGGCGACATGGGTCCCTGTCGCGATGGCAATCGAAGGCTGCAATGTGTATGTGCATGATAGCATGGTTTGATCGATTATCGTGTATTGTGTTGTGCAGCGATGGTAAGTGGTGCATTGGCATCTGTGGCGCTCGGGGAGCACATTGTGAGTGTGGTTTGCATGGTGTTCACGCGGTTCACGTGGGTACTCACGTGGTTTGTGGTGTGCACGTAGTTTGTGTGTGCGTGGCGAGTAGTGTGACGCCTTCCGTGGATACCTCTTCAGTTGGGAGCCCCATGTTTTGTGTGAGCCAGGCACGTGGGTGCTCGGGGCTTGTCCCAGTACTGGGTACCGTCGAGGTCTTGTCGTCTTCCTGGACACCCTCGCTCTTGTGTAGAGTAGCACTTCCGGCTGAGAGAAAGACGGCAGTGGGACATCGACTAGAGAGAGTTTGTGTTTGTCGCTTGTAGCGCGCTCATAGTTGGGGGGTGGCGGACACCAGTAGACGTACTGAGCCCTAACTAGTCCTCTTTTCCAGTGCCTCACTTTAGGGAGCTCAGGCTAGAGTTCCTAAAGGTGCCGGGCATAGACTGCGGCAGTGTGGTCCGCAGGTGTGATGGTTAGTTAGTCTCAACAGTTCTTGACTGTGTTTGTGGAGCTGTAGCTGGACCTTACGTCTGTGGCTGTGAGACTGAGAGGTAGTCCTGTGTGGTTGTCCGGGTCGGTTGCTGGTGTCGCGAGCCAGTCTACGTGGCCTGAGTGTGGCGTTCTCCTACTTTAGCACGTACACTGTTTGGGTTTGTCGTTTATTTATTATTGTTGCTTCGGGTAGCGGCAAGCGGTAAGTGATATTTACAGCTTTATATCCTGCTAGCTAGTCTATAAATGGTTAGCGTAGCTTCCTGCTTTACTACCTGTGTTGTTTTGCTCGGTTCTAGGGGAGTTTCCTACTGAGCCAGTGACTTAAGAGGCTCACCACTACTCCCTTTCAGGTGAGGGTGAGCAAGAGGCTTCACACCCATCCTCTAGTACTGAGCCGCACCGTAGCGGAGGGTCTGCACCACCAGCAGTGTAATTTTCTTACTATTGTATACCTCGGGGTATGCCCCAGGTTTCTGTTGTAGTTTGGTTACAGTTTGAGTTATGGCTGTGTTACATTTCATGTAAATATTTGTGAGATGACAATCTATATATATTGAGCTGTTCCTTTATATTTCTACGGACTATGTGAATGGTATCCTTGCGAGGCTTCGGCTCGATCGGGGAGGTGGAGTCGTGTAAGGCTTGTTATTGTGTAACGGGTCTTAACGACGAGGACCGCTACAGTCCCACTCCTCATCCATGCATGTAAGGGGCTTAAACCCTATAAATTCCCATCTGCCCCTCCATTCAAGGGGACCTTTGGCTGAAATTTAATAAAGGGGATACACTTAATGCTGTCCTTTTGAAAAGAAAAAAAGGCAAAAGAAGCTCTTTCTAAAAATTTCCTGCCTGTTCTTCAAAGACCCCCGTTCGGTGTGAAGGTATCGGCTCTGCCCGAGTGAAAAGGCATCCGATCTTGGCAGGCGCAAAGAAAGGGGGATCGCTCCATACGACATCGACATCTCTCCCTATCCCCCTCCATGCCGAGCTAGTCTACATGGAGGGCTTCACAAAGTAATCATGATACGATACATATCCCCACATCAAGCAAGACTCTATGTGGGTAATATCCTTCGAGATTCAAATACCTTCCATATCGAGCAATACTCTATGGTCATACGGTATATAAATACCCTTGTTCTCGTGCTCTAAGTGCCTCCATATTGAGCAAGACTCTATAGGTATGAGTATTTAGATGCACATGTTCTCCCCGCCCGTCGAGCAAGACTCCGGGATGGGCGAGTGTTTGTGCTCATATGGGTATGGGTCTTCTTCGTAAGACATACTCATATGCTCACAACATTGTGCTTATATGTATATGTTTCTTAAAGGAAAGTCTGCCCAAGCAGAGGTTCTGCTCGGGAACATACCCATGTAATCACAATTTCGTGCTCATGTGTATATGTTTTCTTAAGGAAACTCTGTCTAAGCGGAGGTTCTACCCAAAAACATAATCATATGTTCACAACTCTGTACTTATATGTATATATTCCTAAAGGCAACTCTGCCCAAGCAGAGGTTCTGCCAGAAATATGTCCATATATTCACAAATATGTGCTTATATGTATATATTTCTTAAAGGAAACTCTGCCCAAGTGGAGGTTTTGTCTGGAAACATATCTATATATTCACAAAAGTTGTGTTCATATGTGTATATTTTCTAAAGCAAACTCTGCCCAAACGAAGGTTCTATTCGAAAATATATCCATGTGTCCACATACATATTCATATGAATTATGTCTTTTAAAGGAAACCTGCCCAAGCAGGAGTTCTGCCCAATACATATCCATATGTCCATAAATGCATATGTTCATAGGAGCGTATTTCATGGGGATACCCTGTCTATACAGGGACTCTCCCCTAAATCAATACAATCATATGTCCATCAAATTCATACTCATATATTCGCGTAATAACTTTGCCTATGCAGGAGCGCTGTCCAAATCATAATATACTCAAATCCCAAATGAACTCACAGGTTTACACCTGTTCATTTTCCAAATCACATCACATCCTTAAAAACTCACACTCCTTTTCAAATGAACTCCCCTTCTCAAAACAAATATCCTTCTTTTCAAAATGAAATCTCTTTTCAAAGGAACAAATCCTTTCTTTCGAATCAAAATCCATTTTGACCGACAAAAGATAAAAGGGAAAACATCGCATTACAATTTTCTAGAAAATGCATATTCTCTCGACCTTGCTATCAATGGTATTCGGGTTTAAAACTGATGTAAAAATAGCATCAAGGGTTTTTTAACTCGATGTAAATAAAACATCGATTTCGATTGATAGAGACAGTGTTCCAGCACACGCTACTCCAATCGCTTGATGAATAAAATTGCAGAACCCATAAAGTTCAAATTAAAAGTGGCACACTTGTCCATTCCATGGACATCAAATTTTCCTTCCGCATTGTGCGGATTTTAATCTTCTATCTGCTAGACAGGCTGACACACCCCGCAAGGTAAAAGAAATAAATAAATAAAATCAAACTCAAACACCATATGAAATAAATCAAGACGAAAATTTCCTGCGTACCACAGCTGGCTCGCCGGTGGGACCTGTGACGGAACGCCTTGGTCAAGCCCGTTAAACCGATAACGTACTGATCCGAGTCCGTCTCCCGCGAACGGGCCGAGCCTCGCAAGGGATACCAAACCACAGTCCGTGTAAACATAAAGGAACACACCACATTTCATATATATTTCACAAGTTTACATAGCCAAAATTTCCACAAAAACTGGAAGAATGTACAAGAGCCTGGGGCATACCCCGAGGTACAACTGAAGAGAGTAAACAACTACAAACTACACTGCTGGAGCTACTCTGCTGGAGGTGCTGACCCTGCACCGCTACGACGCGGCCCGGAACTGGACGTCGGACGAGAAACGTCCTCCTCGCCTCACCTGTGGGGGTAGGGGTGAGCCTCTCTAGTCACTGGCTCAGTAGGGAACTCCCCCAAAGCCGAACAAACCACAAACCACAGGTACGAAATAGTAAACAATGCCAACAACATTATATAACAGCTAAGCAGGTAAGTAAGCTGTAAAGTACTCACCGTTTCCGACTACAAGAAACAGCTGTAATAATTAAACGGCAAACCAGTACAGGTGTACAAGCTAGAGTAGAGACAGCCAACACGAGCCACGTAAACTGGTTCGCGACACCAGAAACTGACTCGGACAAACTAACACAGGTACACTCTCAGTCTCGCAGCCACGGACGAAAGGTCCAGCTGCCGCTCCACGTAAAAAACAAACAACTGTGGAGACAACTAAACCACCACAACCTGCGGACCACACGGTCACAGGCCCATGCCTGACACCTCTAGAGATCCTGGTCCGGAACTCTCTAGAGTGAGGCACTGGAAAAGGACTAGCTGGGGTCCAGTACGTCTACTGGTGTCCGTACCCCCAACTACGAGCGCGCTACAAGTGACTAAAAACAACCACAACTGTCACTGTCCCACTGTCGTCTTTCCCTCAGCCGGACGTACAACTCTAACACAAGAGTGAGGTGTCCAAGTCAGACGACACAGACCTCGACGGTACAACATAAGTACCGGGACAAAGCCCCGAGCTAACAGCCTGGCTCACAAAGAACCTGGGGCACCCAACTGGAGAGGTAACCACGGTAGGCGTCGTACTACTCGCCACGTACACAGAACCACATGCACGTCACACACAAACCCACGTGAAACCACAAGTAACCACTGGTCCACCACACGTGACCCACTGACTCGCGTAAACAATGCGCAGTCACTAAAGTAAACAACTAATGGCATACCTTGTATGCTAAACACGTAAACCAGTGCACTCAGTGCACCTCGTGTATCGACACACATGCATAGCGATAAATACTAGAGTAATCATTTATGTCCATAAACAGTAGGCGGCCACATCGATTGCCGCTTACAGGGAGTAGACGGCAAGGTCCCTGGCTGTCAACCTCCTGGCTGAAGAGCTTGGCGGCAAACGATGTTGACGCCAAGTTCTCCGCCCATAAACCCCTGCAGAAACCCTAACCGCTCTGCGGGTTTTCTAACTGTTCTGACTATTGATAAATAAGCAAATGCAATTCCTTTAGCATGCTAGAACCCAATACACCCACTAAAACATGCTCTGACCTTAAATAACTCAAACCACCCTTTATCCCGCATGGTGCACTCTATTCAAACGTGGATTATCATGCTAGTTCAAGTGGTTATGATGTGTTTTAATGTTTCTACGGAGCTACCAGGGTTTGTCCCCTACCTCAGAACGCGTTAGAATCTCCTGCGATCCCCGGTTCACGCCGAGCCCTCCGCGAGCTCCCACGCGAATTACACCACGCCGCGACGTTTCCTCTCGCGTAATTCGGCGACGCCGCGCGTTCTATGATCGTCCACTACTCCTCAGAACCCTAGAAGCTTCAAAACCACTAGGGCGCGAAGCTGGGGCAAGAGGGAGGAGGGTGAGCTGAGAGCTGCCCCTCGGGTGAGCATATAACCTGCAGAACTGTCAGGTTAGCGTCAACCCCCATGCCGCTAATAGCAACCGCCAGACTAAACGTCCACATCTACTGTCGCCAAGTTCATGCAGTAAACGTCCATGAATCTGGACGCCAACAGTCAACGGCCACCCGTTGCCGCCAACTCAGCAGAACAACAGCAGGTCCTGTTTCATTCAGGACCAACCCTGCTCTTCACCTGCTCAAGCCACACATTCACACCATGCATTCCACACAACCCACACACACTGGCCTCACAATGGCCACCACATTCACAACACATACGATCCGTATGGATCCGAAAAGCACGCGACGTTACATTACTATCATCTAAAAAGAAATTTCGACCTCGAAATTCATAACACAGCACAAAGTCAAACGACTTAAACATACACCACTTTACAAGCACTATCCTCTAAAAAGAAATATATAAACTTATTCAAATAAATAAGGATATCCCTTAGCCATTTCTGCGGCCAACTCCCAGGTATCCTCACCTCCCAATCTATTCTCCCATCTCACTTTTACCAGCTCAATCTCTTTATTTCTTAGCCTCTTCATCTTTCGATCTGTGATCTGCACCGGATATTCTGGCATTGTCATGTCCGGCCTCAGGTCACCACCTTGATATCTAATTATTTCGCTGGATCCTCAATACATTTTCTCAACATAGAAACATGGAAATATCATGCACATCTGCAAAATCTGCTGGAAAATCCAGCCTATAGCGGTTTCCCCAATTCTTTCCATCACCTGGAAAGGTCTCACATACCTTGGACTCAACTTTCCAGACTTGCCAAACCTCACGATTCCTTTACTTGGAGAAACTCTTAGGAAAACAAAATCTCCCACCTCAAACTGAAGTGGTCTCCTCGCACATCTGCATAACTTTTCTGCCTACTTTGGGGCTGCTTGCAATTTCTCTAATAAGCTTTATTACTTCAGTGGTCTGCTGAATCAATTCAGGACCCACTACTGCCTTTCTCCTACTTCATGCCAATTCAATGGAGTTCTACATGGTCTTCCATATAAAGCTTCATAAGGTGCCATTCCAAGACTGGTATGATAACTATTATTGTAGGCAAACTCAATCATTCCCAAATGATGCTCCCAGCTACCACCCCAAACCAAACAACAAGCTCGCAACATATCTTCAATTGTCTGAATAGTCCTTTCTGTCTGACCATCTGTCTGGGGATGATAAGCGGAGCTATATCTCAACTCAGTACCAATCACCTTCTGCAAACTTCTCCAGAAACCAGAAGTAAATCTTGGATCTCTATCAGATACAATTGTCTTTGGAATACCATGCAGTGGAACATTCTTTCAACATAAATATTTGCCAATCTGTCCACTGTCCAAGACATACTCACTGCCACTAATCTGCACACCTTAGTCAATCTGTCAACGAATACCCATATTCCATTATGCCCGGCACTTGACCTTGGTAATCCTGCCACGAAATCCATTGCAATATCATCCCACTTCCACTGTGGAATGGGCAATTTTGCAATAACCTCCGGTTTCTGATGCTGCTTTAATTTGTTGACAGATAACCACATCTTGAAACGAATTCTGCTATTTCTTTCTTCATAAGAGGCACCAGAAATACTTTCTCAAATCATGGTACATTTTTGTACTACCTGGATGAATAGTGTACCTGATTTATGAGTCTCTTTAATACTCGCTGCTCACCTCTCTTCTCTTCTTCTGCAGGAACAAACAACCTGCCTCTGAGTCTAACCACAATATGATCATCATAGTGACTCCTTCCATTTTCACAATTTCAGCCAACCAATTGGCATCTGCTCTCTGGGCTTTAATAATTTGCCAATAAAGATGGCTCTACAACACTAGCAGCTAAAATTGCCCGTCACTGACTGCTGGGCACATACAAGGAATTTTCTGCTACCTCTTCATACAATTTCCATTCTTTAATCATCATCAAATTCATATATGCCTTTCTGCTCAAGGCATCAGCTACAACATTGGCCTTACCCGGATGGTAAGCCAAACTGAAATCATAATCTTTTAAATACTCTATCCATCTGCGCTGGCGAAGATTTAAATCTTTCTGCGAGAAGATATACTTCAAGCTTTTATGATATGTAAAAATTTCAAATCTCTCGCCATACAGATAATGCCTCCACATTTTTAAGGCAAAAACTCAACTGCTGCCAATTCTAAATCATGAGTGGGGTAATTCTCTCTTCTGCGGCTTTAATTGCCTAGATGCTAGGCTATTACTTACTTACTATGCTGCATAGCACTGCTCCAAGACCTCTCCTTGAAGCATCAGTATAAGCACAAAACCACCACTCCCAGCCGGTAATGTCAATATAGGTGCTGATGTAGGTCTTTTCTTTAATTCCATAAAACTTCTTTGACATTCACCGACCACACAAAGGCCCCCTTTTCTGGTCAACTTAGTCATAGGTGCCGCAATTTTAGAAAAATCTTGAAAAGCGCTATAATAACCTGCCAACCCAGAAAACTTCTAATCTCAGTTATTGACCTAGGCACTTCCCATCTCATTACTGCTTCCACTTTACTCGGGTCCACTGCTACTCCTTTAGCTGAAATAACATGACCCAGAAACTGAATTTCTTTTAACCAAAATTCACACTTATTGAATTTGGCAAACAATTGGTTATCCCTTAACAACTGTAGGGTAAACCTCAAATGAGCTGCATGCTCCTCTTCAGATGCTGAATAAATCAGAATATTATCAATAAAGACCACAATAAATTGATCTAAATATGGATGAAATATTCTATTCATCAGATCCATAAAGCCTGCAGGAGCATTAGTCAACCCAAAAGGCATTACCACAAACTCATAGTGACCATATCTAGTTCTGAATGCTGTCTTGTCTATATCTCTTCTTTAATTCTCAACTGATGGTACCCATACCTTAAATCAATCTTAGAAAACACCTTTGCTGACTGCAACTGATCAAATAAATCATCTATCCTCGGCAATGGGTACTTTCTTTATGGTCACATCATTCAACTTTCTATAATCAATACACATCCGGAAACTCCCATCTTTCTTTTTCACAAATAAAACCGGTGCTCCCCACGGGGAATGACTCGGTCTGATACCCTTTTTGCAATAACTCTTCTAATTGCTTTTTCAACTCTTTAAGTTCTACTGGTGCCATCCGATATGGAGCTTTAGAATCGGCATGGTACCTGGCAGTAACTCAATGGTAAAGTCCACCTCTCTACGTGGAGCTAAACCAGGCAAATCCTCCGGAAAAACATCAGCAAATTCCCTAACCACGGGAACTGCTTCAACTGGCTGACTAGCCTCTACCAACTCACCGAGGCTAAATAGCTACACACCCATCATTTATCAACTTTCTAGCTTTAATTGCAGAAATTAGAAACTTGGAGGTATAAAAAGGCATACCTTGATATTCAAATACCGCACCATCAGGATGACAAAATCTGATCCTTTCTTTCTGCAATCTAACATTGCTCCATACATTTCAAGCCAATCCATACCCAAAATATATCATAATCAGTTAACCGCAGGGCATACAACCGACTCGACATCTGATTCCTTCAATCACAACAGGGCTTCATCTATATAACTTGAAGTGAGCAAAACTCACCTGAAGGAACTTCCACTACCAATTCACAAGATTTCTTCTAATGGATGAGCTATGCAATCCAGAAATTCTTCGGAAATAAAAGAATGAGAGGCACCCGAATCAAATAAGACTCTTGCTGAATATTCATAAAGAGGTAAAGTACCTTCAATCATTTCGATGCCTCTGCCTGGACTCGGGTGATAGCCATAACCCGGCCTCTACCTCGTTGCTGCGATACTCCTCTGCCACGACCTGCCTGTGGCTGCTGGAACTGCTGAGGCTGCTGCTGCTGCACACCTCTCCATACCCATATTCTCTTGCATAGGACAATTGCGAATCAAGTGTCCCGGTTGATTACAATTAAAACATCTGTACCCTGGAGGAACCATAGGCTGTCTGGCAGTGCTCTGCTGAGACTCCTCCACCTCAGGCTTACCATGGCCCTGTTGATACTGGGACGACCTCCCCATCCTCTTCCTTTTCCCTTAAGTGCTTGCTTTAATTTCTGACTCCACTTTCCAAAACCTGATGAAGAAGGTCCTGCTGGTGCCTTGCCCTTGCTTGCACCTACATTTGCTGCGGTAGCCGAAACTACCTGAACCTGACTCACCCACCTGGCGAGTCCGAATAGACCTCTCAGAGTAGCTGCCCTCTGCGCTGCCTCTTCCACTGTTTTACACATGAGAGGAACTATCGCATCCTGCAATTCCACTCTCAATCCTCTGATAAAATACTCAACCATCATGTTATTATCAGAAACCACATATGGTGCATAACGGCTAAGTGCCATGAATCTCATCTGGTACTCTAAGACTGAAGAGTTACCTTGCTGGAGAGTCCGGAATTGCTCTCTTGTCACTTGCTGCACTTGGATCGGAAAGAATGTATCATTAAACACTTCAAGAAACTCCGACCAAGTGATAGCTTCTTCTGTCCTGCCTGCAAAGGTGGTTTGCATCTTCAATCGCCACCATTCTAAGGCAAAACCCTCAATGGTAACGCAGCCAATACCACTTTATCCGCTGCCGAACACCTCATAGTTGCAAAACTCTTTTCATTTCATGAACCCAATGCTCGGCAGTATCTGGATTCGGCCCTCCTGAATAAGTAGGGGGCTGCAATCTCAGAAATCTTTCAACTTGCATCACAGGTTCTTCAACTAACTGCACTGGTGTGGTGGTGGCACAGGTGCTACAAAAGGCACCTCCACTCTCGGCGGAACTGGAGCAACAGGTACTGCCTCTCCTCTCCTTCCCCAGGTGGCACTGCAACTGGCGGCACTGGCGCCTGCTGATCCATTCTTGCTCTAATATCCGTGAGGCTCTCCCAAATTCTCTCTATCATCCGCTGGGTACTCTCTTCCGGATCATCTCCTCCACCACCCCAATCTCTTCTATCAGCCATTTCAAAACTTCTACATAAACAAACACAACAAAAATCAAACAACAATTATCAAAAACCAGGATCCCTACCAGCAGCGTAAGATGACCAAAATAAGGCTATGTATCATTCTAATTCCCTTATATTAACACGGACCTTGCTCTGATACCAACTGTGACGGAACGCCTCGTCAAGCCTGTTAAACCGATAACGTACTTGATCCGAGTCTGCTCCCGCGAACGGGCCGAGGCCTCGCAAGGGATACCAAACTACAGTCCGTGTAAACATAAAGGAACACACCACATTTCATATATATTTCACAAGTTTACATAGCCAAATTTCCACAAAAACTGGAACTGTACAAGAGCCTGGGGCATACCCCGAGGTACAACTGAAGAGAGTAAACAACTACAAACTACACTGCTGGAGCTACTCTACTGGAGGTGCTGACCCTGCACCGCTACGACGCGGCTCGGAACTGGACGTCGGACGAGAAACGTCCTCCTCGCCCTCACCTGTGGGGGTAGGGGGTGAGCCTCTCTAGTCACTGGCTCAGTAGGGAACTCCCCCAAAGCCGAACAAACCAAAACCACAGGTACGAATAGTAAACAATGCCAACAACATTTATATAACAGCTAAGCAGGAAGTAAAGCTGTAAAGGTACTCACCGTTTGCCGACTACAAGAAACAACTGTAATAATTAAACGGCAAACCAGTACAGGTGTACAAGCTAGAGTAGAGACAGCCAACACGAGCCACGTAAACTGGTTCGCGACACCAGAAACTGACTCGGACAAACTAACACAGGTACCCTCTCAGTCTCGCAGCCACGGACGAAAGGTCCAGCTGCGCGCTCCACGTAAAAAGACAAACAACTGTGGAGACCAACTAAACCACCACAACCTGCGGACCACACGGTCACAGGCCCATGCCTGACACCTCTAGAGATCCTGGCCCGGAACTCTCTAGAGTGAGGCACTGGAAAAGGACTAGCTGGGGTCCAGTACGTCTACTGGTGTCTGTACCCCCAACTACGAGCGCGCTACAAGTGACTAAAACACCACAACTGTCACTGTCCCACTGTCGTCTTTCCCTCAGCCGGACGTACAACTCTAACACAAGAGTGAGGGTGTCCAAGTCAGACGACACAGACCTCGACGGTACAACATAAGTACCGGGACAAAGCCCCGAGCTAACAGCCTGGCTCACAAAGAACCTGGGGCACCCAACTGGAGAGGTAACCACGGTAGGCGTCGTACTACTCGCCACGTACACAGAACCACGTGCACGTCACACACAAACCACGTAAAACCACAAGTAACCACTGGTCCACCACACGTGAACCCACTGACTCGCGTAAACAATGCGCAGTCACTAAAGTAAACAACTAATGGCATACCTTGTATGCTAAACACGTAAACCAAGTGCACTCAGTGCACCTCGTGTATCGACACACATGCAATAGCGATAAATACTAAGAGTAATCTTTTATGTCCATAAACAGTAGGCGGCCACATCGATTGCCGCTTACAGGGAGTAGACGGCAAGGTCCCTGGCCGTCAACCTCCTGGCTGAAGAGCTTGGCGGCAAACGATGTTGACGCCAAGTTCTCCGGCCATAAACCCCTGCAGAAACCCTAATCCGGCTCTGCGGGTTTTCTAACTGTTCTGACTATTGATAAATAAGCAAATGCAATTCCTTTAGCATGCTAGAACCCAATACAACCCACTAAAACATGCTCGAACATTAAATAACTCAAACCACCCTTATCCCGCATGGTGCAACTCTATTCAAACGGGATTATCATGCTGGTTCAAGTGGTTATGATGTGTTTTAATGTTTCTACGGAGCTACCAGGGTTGTCCCTACCTCAGAACGCGCTAGAATCTCCTGCGATCCCCCGGTTCACGCCGAGCCCTCCGCGAGCTCCCACGCGAATTACACCACGCCGCGACGTTTCCTCGCGTAATTCGGCGACGCCGCGCGTTCTATGATCGTCCAACTACTCCTCAGAACTTGCTAGAAGCTTCAAAACCACTAGGGCGCGAAGCTGGGGCAAGAGGGAGAGAGGGTGAGCTGAGAGAGCTGCCCTCGGGTGAGCATATAACCTGCAGAACTGTCAGGTTAGCGTCAACCCCCATGCCGCTAATAGCAACCGCCAGACTAAACGTCCACATCTACTGTTGCCAAGTTCATGCAGTAAACGTCCATGAATCTGGACGCCAACAGTCAACGGCCACCCCTTGGCCGCCAACTCAGGCAGAACAGCAGCATGTCTGTTTCAATTCAGGACCAACCTGCTCTTCACCTGCTCAAGCCACACATTCACACCATGCATTCCACACAACCCACACACACTGGCCTCACAATGGCCACCACATTCACAACACATATGATCCGCATGGATCCGAAAAGCACGCGACGTTACAGGACCTCTTCTACCATTCATAGCAAAGGGCAAGATATATGCATTTTTTCTTATGAAAATGCTAATACTGATGTTTTCCGTGAGGTACTCGGACAAACGAAAAGCAAACCTCAAGCTGTTGAAGATGGCCGTCACCCTATGGACCGCTCGTCCTCAACACCACGCCAGGTTCGGCTACTTGGCAACTCCGATCGTGTTCGGAGACTTCCCAACCATCGTCAGGTTCCCCCTACTTGCTAGGTGTGGTCCCGGCCCAACAAGAGGAGGGTGTTGCTAAAAAATCTCCCTCCAACAAATCAACAAAGAAAACTGGCAGGAGATGTGGGCATGTCAAAGCTTGTCTGCTATTGTCAATAGGGGCACCCAAATGCCCTCAAAAGATGATGCTTCCAAAGGGGCCAAACCCCACTCAACTCAAATTCGGAGTACTCGGTTCAGGTAATCTCCTCTGAAGTCATAGCTGTTGTCCCCTCACAACGGGGGCAATACAAAAATCACAAAAGCAAAAGGTCGTCTGCTACCACCTTAAGATCCGGCAACTCCATCATGGTCGGAAGCCTGGGGGTATGGCTCGACAGAAGCCCACCTATCATTCCTCGTGATAGGTATATTCCAACAATTCCTACCTCGAACCGCTTCTCAGTCTTGCGATGGTTCTGAGGAAAATAAGAAGACTCCAAAGTGGAAGCCGATGTCAAGAAAAAGACTCAGCGATCTGCCAAGCTCAAACAAATCTGGGTTCCAAAAAGGAGGCCCCGAAATTCAAGAAAGCTCAAAAAAATGCACCAGCAGCGGTTGGTAGGAGAAGCAATGCCAAACACGCTTCTCTTCAACATGCTAAGTCCAAACACCTCAAAGGACAAAAGAGAAAAGGGATGTATAGGAAATCAAATTATACCCCTCAAGGCCCGGAGAATATCCGGTAGTCAAAGAAGTTCCAATCAACAACTCAAATATCGCGTATCGGTCTTCGACGTATATCGTGAATCTCGATCTTCGATAGGCTGGGGGCAATTCCCAATGCTAGTACCCGCTCGTCAAAAAGACAACATGTTCCTTGGGCAGCGGAAAAAAAACCCAAGCTCGGGATCTTCTCATGCTAGCCTCTGGGAAGGTCTCTGGTGACCGGCGGAACAAATCACGGAAGCCACTCCGAATATTCCCACTGAGGCTATCCACCCCAACACCATACAATTTGCCAGAAGAAATCGCCAACTCGGCGGGCAAGCTGGGATGTCTAGTCAAGCTCCTCCTCGTGTTGACTCTCAACATGGGGGAATTCAAATCCCCTTCTTCGAAGAAACAAATATTCAAATTGAAGAAGGTGGACTTCAACTTCTACTATCAACCCCGTCATCGACTTGCCTACAAGGGAAATTTCAAGCAATGTCAGATAATGAAAAATATCAAGTGATGCAGCAGTGGCAGTCTGAAATGGCCGTGCTCCTAAATGAAGTGAGGCGGCTGGCAACTTCAAGCCTTTGGCACTTTATGGAGCCAGTCTCTATTCAAAATCAACAGCAAAGTCAACTTCTGGATGGGTTTGCCCAGCAAATCATCTGGCGGCTTCTACAAGTGGCCTTCTTCCTCAAGCTACGGGTCAAGATATCATTGATCCGTCTAATATTCTACCTCCCCAAATAGGAGCAGTGCAATATTGCCGTGCAAAGGCATATGATATAGAAAATCATTGAAGATATATTCGCTCAACAAGGCGAAGGCATTTAGGTCGCGAAGTATATTCTGTCCCATATCCTATTCATCAACAACTCAAGAAGCTGCCACAGGCATGCCCTGAAGTCCCAAAACTACAAAAGTTTGATGGACACGGATCGCCGCTAGAGCATGTAGCACATTATAATACTGCCATGGGTGATCTCGCCTTCGATGAATCATATCTTCTCAGATATTTTGCAACTTCCTTGACTGGAGTTGCATTCCAATGGTATTCAAAGCTGAAGTCCAACTCAGTTGCTGATTGGGCTAATCTGCAAAAGAAGTTCATCAACTGTTTCCAAACGGCTGAAAGGAAAGTGTAGCGCATCGACCGTTCGGATCGTCTTATGTTTGTTGTGGAGGCCGTGTGTGGCCTATGTGCTGTGTAGCAGGTGTACACATGTTTTTGGTGTTCGTGGGCCGACTGGTTGGGCCCAATTTTCCAGTTTTGTTCTCTGTTCTTAACGCGATAGAGGGGTATGTCGCGACCTGATCGCGACACTAGGGGCGTCGTGTAAGGCAACTGCTATTTTGGCTCGTTGTCTGCATGTGCATCGCGTGTTGCGCGCGGGGCGGCCATCCTGACGTCGACAGGCAGATTGCGATGGGTAGTCGCGTCGCGACCTGGTCGCCGCGCAACGATATGTCGCGTTCCCAACCGAGTTCCATTTTTAAGAAACCCTGGCAGAACAGAGCTTCCACAAGCTTTGCTCGGCCAGGGAAGACCTTGCTCATAGGGTTCCAGGTGATTTGAGCTTGTGGACCTCAGTTTGGCGCGTTCTCACCGCGAGGATCGCGTGTGGAGCGGGAGGAATGTCGGATTATCACTGTTTTAGGGTTTACGTAGAAGGTGGGGAGATTCCACCCTTTTCTTCGTGGAATTCGTGCGTGTGTGGCGTGTGATACGCTTACAGTTTTCCAAACCTAGAAAGCATGTTAGGACATCACAAAGAGCATGAAAAATGGGTTAAAACCATGGTTTGGCACGGTTTTAGGGATTTCTAGTGAAGGGGACCTGGCTAGGGTTTTTGCCTGCGAAGGCGACGGTCTCCCCTGTCGCGTTCGGAACGCGACAGGACGACACGTCACGTTCACATTGGCGATTGCGACTTGTCAGGGCATCGCAATATGATCGCAGCCTAGGACCATGTCGCAATCGCAACCGAGGGGATGTTTGTGCATGTGTTTAATAATGTGTGTGGTTGTCTATGGTTAACTGATGTATGGCTGGTGGTTTGATTCGAGAGGTAGTGTGAGGTGGTGCTTTGGCACCTGTTGCGCTCCTTGGGAGTGCAGTTCACGTGGTGAGCAGGTGACTCACGTGGTTGAGAGTGTGTGTGTGGTTTCAGTGACTTGTGCGTGTTCACATGGTTTTGCACGACGTGCGTGTGTTTTGGTGTGCGTGGCAGGTGGGGTTATGCCTTCCGTGGTTGCCTCTTTAGTGGGAGCCCTAGGTTCCGAGGTGAGCCAGGCACGTAGGTGTGCTCGGGGTTTGTTCCGGTACAGTGGTACTGCCAGGGTCTTGTCATCTTCCTGGACACCCTCACTCTTGGGGAGAGTTGTCGTCCGACTGAGGGAAAGACGACAGGGACAATGACCTGTGAGTTTGTTGTTGGTCGCTTGTAGCGTGCTCTTAGTTGGGGGGACAGACACCAGTAGACGTACTGGACCCCAGCTAGTCCTATTTCAGTGCCTCACTTTAGGGAGCATAGACCAGAGTCCCTAAAGGTGCCAAGTATGGGCCTGCGGGGTGTGGACCCGTAGGTGTGGTGGTTTGGTTGGTCTCAACAGTTTTTGTTGGTTTAGTGGAGCGGTAGCTGGACCTTTCGTCCGTGACTGCGAGACTGAGAGGTAAACTTATGTGTTTGTCTGGGTCGGTTGCTGGTGTCGTGAGCCAGGCTATGCGACCCGAGTTTGACATTTACCTACTTTAGATCGTACACCTGTTTGAATTTTTCATTTATTTATTACAGCTGCTTTACAGGTCGGCAAGCGGTGAGTAAGTTTACAGCTTTAATATCCTGCTTAGATAGCTCTATAAATTGCTAGGTGTAGCTTCCTGCTTTAGTTACTTGTGTTGTGGTTTGCTCGATTTTTGGGAGATTTTCCCTACTGAGCCAGTGACTTGCGAGGCTCACCGTCCTACTCCTTTCAGGTGAGGGAGAGCAGGAGGCTTCCCATCCATCTTCTAGTTCCGAGCTGCGCCGCAGCGGAGCAGGGTCTGCACCACCACCAGCAGTGTAATTTTCTAGCTTTGTACACCTTGAGGTATGCCCCAAGTTTCAGTTGTGCTGTTTGGTTATAGTTGAGAAACTGGTTATGTAAATCTCATGTAAATTTGTGGAATGGAAATTTACTTCTGTTTCAATTGTTCCTTTATATTCTACGGACGTGTGGTGAATGATATCTCTTGCGAGGCTTCGGCCCGATCGCGGGAGGCAAAGTCGTGTCAGGCCCGTTATTGGGTTAGCGGGTTTGAATGATGTGGTCCGTCACAATTGGTATCAGAGAATAATCCGTATAAATGTAAAGGAACAAGGAATTACATAGCCTGTTCTCTACTTTAACCCACTGTTGGTAGTTGACCCTGGTTTTTTGTGTTGATTGGTGTTGTGTTGCGTGATTGGAAAATTGTTTGTGCAAGATCAGAAATGGCAGAATGAAGAG
This sequence comes from Colocasia esculenta, assembly GCA_014218235.1. Taxonomy (NCBI): domain Eukaryota; kingdom Viridiplantae; phylum Streptophyta; class Magnoliopsida; order Alismatales; family Araceae; genus Colocasia; species Colocasia esculenta. Next base: position 53,405 of record JACBKR010000085.1, on the reverse strand, counting down.
ATTGGGGAGGAGGTGGTGATGATTAGGAGGATCCTACTCAGAGGATGATTGAGCGGATATGGGAAAGTCTCACAGAGATCTGTACGAGGTTGGACCAGTCAGCACCTGCACAGCCAGCAGTACCATTTGTTGAGGAGGCAGTGCCAGCGGCATCGGTTCTACCCCTAGCAGGAGTTGAGGTACCCCCTGTAGTACCTGTACTCCCCGCAGTACCAGCAAGGCCGGCTATAGCAGAGGAGTCTATAGCTCTAGTGGAGAGGTTTCTGAGGTTATAGCCCCCTACCTACTCAGGCGGCCCTAACCCAGATACCGCGGAACATTGGATACATGAGATCGAGAGGGTGTTCGTGACTATGAGGTGTCTGCCGGAGGATAAAGTTATCCTTGCTACTTATCAGCTAGGGGGATTTGCTCAAGAGTGGTGGAGGCTCAAGTTGCAGACTATTTTTCAAGAAGACAGAGGATCAGATCACTTGGGCAGAGTTTTTGACAACTTTTAACGACATTCTTTCCATTGCATATCCAGCAAGTAAAAAGAGAACAGTTTAGAACTTTGCAGCAAGAAATGCTATGTGTGTTAGAATATCAGATGAGGTTTATGGCACTGAGCAGGTATGCTCCCTATGTAGTGACAGATAATGTGATGATGATGGAGTATTTTATCAGAGGATTGAGGTCTGAGTTACAAGATGCAACGGCTCCACTGATGTGCAGGATAGTAGAGGAGGCGGCACAGCGGGCAGCTGTATTGGAGAGGACTTTGCAGGCTAGGTAGAGTCAGTCTCAAGTGAGTGGTTCTGGCAGCTTTCGACTTCCTCAGCAGTCACAGGGCATTAGTAAGGGGAAGGCCCCTTCTGGAGCATCATCGTCTGGGATATCAAAGTGGGGTAAGCAAATAAAGAAGTTCTTCCAGGGAGGTCGAGGCAGAGGCAGGCAGCAGGGCTTTCAGCAGTATAGGCCACCGGTTCTAGAGGAGTCCCAACAGAGTACAGCAGGTCAGCCAGCAGCTTACCGGGTGGTCAGGTGTTACACTTGTGGTCAGCCACAACACTACGCCAGGGATTGTCCGTCTCGAGGGTATGGTTATGGTAGAGGGACTCAGCAGCAGCAGCAGACGTACCAGCCGCCAGCATAGAGAGACAGAGGAGCACCTTTTAAGAGAGGAGGTCGAGTCGGGTGATGGCAATCACCAGAGTGCAGGTGGAGGCATCAAATCTCATTGAAGGTATACTCCGCTCTTTGATTTCTCAGCTAGAATATTATTGATCCGGGTGCTTCTCACTCTTTTATTTCTGAAGATTTCTTGGATAGTATGGCTCATCCTTTAGAAGAAAGGCAGTGTGAATTAGTTGTTGAAGTTCCTTCTAGTGATTATATGCTCACTTCTTGTTACTTAGATGAGGTTCCAATTGTGGTTCATGGGAATCAGTTACCGGCAAGGTTATATGCTTTATCTTTGAAAGAGTATGATTTGATTTTGGGTATGGATTGGTTAGAGGCTGATGGTGCTCTGGTAGACTGTAGAAAGAAAAGGGTCAGGTTTTGTGGACCAGACGGGGTAGCTTTTGAATTTCAAGGTATGTCCTTCTATTCTCCTAAGTCTATTATTTCTGCACTTAGGGCTAGGAGGTTAATTAATTCTGGGTGTGTAGCGTATCTTGCTTCTGTGAGTTTGGTTGAGTCAAATAAGTCTATAGAGTCAGTGCCAGTGGTCAGGAATTTGTAGATGTGTTTACAGAAGATTTACTAGGGCTAGCACCGAGCAGAGGGGTAGATTTCACCATAGAATTGCAGCCGGGCAATATGCCGATCTCCAAGGCACCATACAGAATGGCACCAGCAGAGTTGAAAGAGCTAAAGAAGTAATTGCAGGAGTTGTTAGAGAAGGGTTTTATTAGACCAAGTCATTCGCCGTGGGGTGCGCCTGTGCTTTTTGTTAGAAAGAAGGATGGTAGTATGAGGATGTGTATTGATTATCGGCAATTAAATAAGGTCACCATCAAGAATAAGTATCCCCTTCCGAGAATAGATGATTTGTTTGATCAGCTCCAGTCAGCAAAGGTGTTCTCTAAGATTGATTTGAGATCAGGATACCATCAGTTGAGAATTAAGGAAGAAGATATGAGAAATCAGCTTTCAGGACCAGATATGGGCACTATGAATTTGTAGTAATGCCATTTGGATTGACAAATGCGCTAGCAGTCTTCATGAATTTGATGAACATAATATTCATCCGTATCTGGATCGGTTCATAGTTATTTTTATTGATGATATTTTGATATATTCAGCATCAGAGGAGGAGCATGCAGCTCATTTAGAATTACATTGCAGACATTAAGGGAACACCAATTGTATGCTAAGTTCAGTAAATGTGAGTTCTAGTTAAAAGAGATACAGTTCTTAGGGCACATGATTTCTGGAGAGGGAGTTGCAGTGGATCCAGCGAAGGTGGAAGCAGTGTTGAAATGGGAGGAGCTAAGAACAGTGTCAGAGATTAGAAGCTTCTTGGGTCTTGCAGGCTATTACAGAAGGTTTATTCAAGATTTCTCCAAGATAGCAACTCCAATGACCAAGTTGACTAGGAAGGGTGTTCCTTTTGTATGCTCTTCTAAATGCAGGCACAGTTTTGCAGAATTGAAGAAGAGGATTACTACAGCACCAATACTAGAAATTCCATCAGGCAGTGGGGGTTTTGTGGTGTACACTGATGCATCTAGAAGAGGATTAGGGGCAGTATTAATGCAGCATGGAAAAGTGGTTGCTTATGCTTCCAGGTAGCTAAAGAAACATGAAGAAAATTATCCGACTCATGATTTGGAATTGGCAGCGATGGTATTTGTTTTGAAGATTTGGAGGCATTATTTATATGGAGAAAGATTTGAAATATTTACGGATCATAAGAGCTTGAAGTATATTTTCTAACAGAAGGATTTGAATTAAGGCAGCGCAGGTGGATGGAATATCTAAAAGATTATGATTTCAATCTGGGATATCATCCGGGAAAAGCAAATGCTGTGGCAGATGCACTGAGTAGAAAGGCTATTATGAATCAACTTATGATCAGAGAATGGAAACTATATGAAGATGTGGCGGAAAATTCTTTGTATGTGCCTAACAGTTAGTGGAGAGCAGTGTTAGCGAGCAATGCAGTTGAACCTTCTCTTTATCGGCAGATAGTTGAAGCCCAGAAGACAGATGACAGTCTAGCAGATATTTTAAGAATGGATGAGGTGACTTTAGGTCATGATAATGTAGTTAGATTGAAAGGCCGAGTCTATGTTCCAGCTGATGCAGAAATCAGGCAGAAAGTGTTAGAAGAAGCCCATAGATCAAGATACACTATTCATCCAGGCAGTACCAAGATGTATCAAGATATGAAGTGTCATTTCTAGTGGCCAAACATGAAAAGGGAAATTGTAGAATTTATAGCAAGATGTGCCGTTTGTCAGCAAGTGAAAGCAGAGCATCAGAGGTCGGGAGGTTTGTTGCAGCCTTTACCCATTTCGCAGTGAAAATGGGATGATATAGCCATGGATTTTATAGTTGGTTTGCCCAATCAACATGTCATAATGCAATTGGGTATTTGTTGATAGATTGACTAAAGTTTGCATATTGTTACCAGTCAGCATGTCTTGGTCAGTGGACAGGCTAGCCAGGTTGTATGTTGAAAGGATAGTACCGTTGCATGGAATCCCAATCACCATTGTCTCAGATCGGGATCCAAGGTTCACCTCAGGTTTTTGGAGAAGTTTGCAGAGAGTAATTGGCACCGAGTTTAGATACAGTTCAGCATACCATCCACAAACAGAGAGGACCATTCAGACAATAGAAGACATGTTGAGAGCCTGTTGTTTAGTTTGGGGTGGCATATGGGAGCGTCATCTGAGTATGGTGGAATTGCATATAACAATAGTTATCAAGCAAGCATCGGGATGGCACCTTATGAAGCACTTTATGGCAGACCATGCAGGACACCACTAAATTGGCATGAAGTAGGTGCGAGGCAGGTTTTGGGTCCAGAGTTGGTCAGGCAGTGTGTAGAAACAATGAAATTCATCAATGAAAAGCTTCAAACAATACAGAGTCGTCAGAAAAGCTATTCAGATACCAGACGCAGGCCATTACAGTTTGAAGTGGGAGATTATGTGTTTCTGAAGGTCTCTCCAACTAAAGGTGTACTCAGGTTCAGCAAGAGAGGCAAGTTGAGCCCCATATATGTTGGTCCATTCCAGATTATAGAAAGATTGGGTGAGACAGCCTACAGATTAGATTTGCTAGCAGACTTTACAGATGCTCAAGATGTATTTCATGTTTCTATGCTCAGAAAGTACATTAAAGATATGTCTCAAGTAGTCAATTACCAGAGAGATGATTTAAAACTAGATATGACCATGATAAAGTATCCAGTGCAAATTACAGGTTGCAGAACCCAAAAGCTCAGAAATAAAGATATTGATCTGATAAAGGTCAGATGGGAGAACAGACAAGGCGGTGAGGACACTTGGGAACTAGCAGAGGAAATGATGAAGACATATCCATACGTATTTGAGTAAGCTTTAAATTCTTTTAGGTGATAGTACCTGTATGTTTTAAATTGAAAATTTTCGTTGTTCGGTTTCACTTTAAAATTTGAGGACGAAATTTCTTTTAGGTGATAGTAATGTAGCGTATCGACCGTTCAGATCATCTTATGTCTGTTGTGGAGGCCCGTGTGTGGACTATGTGGTGTGTAGCAGATGTTTACACAGGTTTTTGGTGTGTTGTGGGCCGACTGGTTGGGCCCAATTTGCCAGTTTTGTTCTCTATTCTTAACGCGACAGAGGGGTATGTCGCGACCTAATCGCGACACCCAGGGACATCGCGTTAAGGCAACCATTGTTTTGGCTCGTCGTCTGCATGCACACCGCATGTTGCGCGCGGGGCAGCCGTGCTGACGTCGACAGGCGGATCGCGACGGGCAGTCGCGTCGTGACCTAGTCGCGACGCAACGATATGTCGCGTTCCTAACCGAGTTTCGTTTTTAAGAAACCCTGGTAGAAAAGAGCTTCCACAAGCTCTGCTCGGCTAGGGGAGACCTTGCTCGTAGGGTTCTAGGCGATTTGAGCTTGTGGACCTCAGTTTGGCATGTTCTCGCCGCGAGGATCGCGTGTGGAGCGGAGGAACGCCAGATTATCACTATTTTAGGGTTTTACGAAGAAGGTGGGGAGATTCCACCCGTTTCTTCGTGGAATTAGTGCATGTGTGGCATGTGATACATTTACAGTTTTCCAAACCTTAAAAAGCATGTTAGGACATCACAAAGAGTATGAAAAATGGGTTAAAACCATGGTTTGGCAGGGTTTTAGGGATTTCTGGCGAAGGGGACTCGGCTAGGGTTTTTCGCCTGCGAAGGTGATGGTCTCCCCTGTCGCGTTCGGAACGCAACAGGATGACACGTCGCGTTCGCATTGGCGATTGCGACTTGTCGGGGCGTCGCGATATGATCGTGGCCTAGGACCATGTCGTGATCATAGCTGAGGGGATGTTTGTGCATGTGTTTAATAATGTGTGCGGTTGTCTACGGTTAACCGATGTGTGGCTTGGTGGTTTAATTCGAGAGGTAGTGTGAGGCAGTGCTTGGGCACCTGTTACGCTCCTTGGGAGTGCAGTTTACGTGGTGAGCAGGTGACTCACATGGTTGAGAGCGTGTGTGTGGTTTCAGTGACCTGTGCGTGTTCACGTGGTTTTGCACGACGTGCGTGTGTTTTGGTGTGCGTGGCAGGTGGGGTTACGCCTTCCGTGGTTGCCTCTTCAGTTGGGAGCCCCAGGTTCCGAGGTGAGCCAGGCACGTGGGTGTGCTCGGGATTTGTTCCGGTACAGTGGTACTGTCAGGATCTTGTCGTCTTCCTGGACACCCTCACTCTTGGGGAGAATTGTCATCCGACTGAGGGAAAGACGGCAAGGACAAGGACCTGTGAGTTTGTTGTTGGTCACTAGTAGCGCGCTCTTAGTTGGTTGACGAACACCAGTAGATGTACTGGACCCCAGCTAGTCTTGTTTTCAGTGCCTCACTTTAGGGAGCTTAGGCCAGAGTCCCTAAAGGTGCCAGGCATGGGCCTGCGGGGTGTGTGCCCGTAGGTGTGGTGGTTTGGTTGGTCTCCATAGTTTTTGTTGGTTTAGTGGAGTGGCAGCCGTACCTTTCGTCCGTGGCTGCGAGACTGAGAGGTAAACTTGTGTGTTTGTCCCGGTCGGTTACTAGTGTCGCGAGCCAGGCTATGCCGCCTGAGTTTGGCGTTTACATGCTTTAGCACGTACACCTGTTTAGATTTTCTGTTTATTTATTACATCTGCTTTATAGGTCGACAAGCGGTGACTAAGTTTACAGCTTTAATATCCTGATTAGATAGCTCTATAAATTGCTCGGTGTAGCTTCCTGCTTTAGTTACTTGTGTTATGGTTTGCTGGATTTTGGGGGAGTTTCCTACTGAGCCAGTGACTTGCGAGACTCACCCCCTGCTCCTTTTAGGTGAGGGAGAGCATGAGGCTTCCCATCCGTCTTCTAGTTCCGAGCCGCGCCGCAGCGGAGCAGGGTCTGCGCCACCACTAGCAGTGTAATTTTCTAGCTTTCTACACCTTAGGGTATGCCCCAGGTTTCAGTTGTACTGTTTGGTTATAGTTGAGAAACTGATTATGTAAATCTCATGTAAATATTTGTGGAATGGAAAGTTTACTTCTGTTTCAGTTGTTCCTTATATTTCTACGGACTTGTGGTGAATGATATCCATTGCGAGGCTTCGGCCTGATCGCGGGAGGCAGAGTCATGTCAGGCCGTTATCGGGTTAGCGATTCTAGCCGACGATCTCCCCTATTCCAAGGTTTTTTGGCAGTAGCGACTTCCTCGATTACCCGAATCGCTGGCGGAGCCCACACGCGGAGCCGCCCAGTCACAGCGATCGGAAGTCGTGTTCAACTCGACGCGAGATCTCCTCCCCAGGTCGTGGATATGGGTGCTCGAACATCGCCGATATAGTCACCCCCTCCGGTTTATTCCCACCCCTTCAGGGAAAGAATTGGGCATAACATTCCGCACGGGCATCGGAATCGCTTATGTGACCACAATTCGGAATCGGCACTCCGAGACGGTCGACAAGGCGCTGGTTTCGCGGAATTCCGTTCCGGTGCCAAAATTCCCCCCGGAGCGTGTGTACTAGTACACCGACTGCCGTACCCTCCGGTCGGACGCGGATATTTATTCGCCCGGGGGTCGGTACCGTCCGCGAGTCCCCAATTCAGAATCGGCACTTCGACCTGGTCGGTAAATGGTCGCATTCAGAGATTTCCTGTTCGGCGCCCAAATTCCGCTCGGGAGCACGGTCGCAGGCTGCCGATGCGATCGCATACGGACACTGCTTCGGTCAAACAGGCATAACTTTTCGCTCGGTTATCAGAATCACTTATAAGACCCCAATTCGAATCGGCACTCAGAGTCGCTCGACGCCCGATTATTGCCATAGGCCATAAGACGACGTTTCGGGGTCGAAAATCTTTCGTTTCGCGCTCTGAAATTGCGATTCTAGCCGACGACCTCTCCCATTCCAAGGTTTTTTGGCAGTAGCGACTCCCTCGATTACGCGAATCGATGGCGGAGCCCACACGCGGAGCCGCCCAGTCACAGCGATCAGAAGTCGGGTTCAACTCGACACGAGATCTCCTCCCCAGGTCGTGGATATGGGTGCCCGAACATCGCCGATATAGTCACCCCCTCCGGTTTATTCCCACCCCTTCTGCGAAAGAATTGGGCATAACTTTCCGCACGGGCATCGGAATCGCTTATGTGACCACAATTCGGAATCGACACTCCGAGACGGTCGACAAGGCGTTGGTTTCGCGGAATTCCGTTCCGGGGCCAAAATTCCCCTCGGAGCGTGTGTACTAGTACACCGACTGCCGTACCCTTCGCTCGGACGCGGATATTTATTCGCCCGGGGGTCGGAACTGCCCGCGAGTCCCCAATTCAGAATCGGCACTTCGACCTGGTCGGTAAATAGTCGCATTCGGAGATTTCCGGTTCGGCGCCCAAATTCCGCTCCGGGAGCGCGGTCGCAGGCTGCCGATGCGATCGCATACGGACACCGCTTCGCTCAAACAGGCATAACTTTTCGCTCGGTTATCGGAATCGCTTATAAGACCCCAATTCGGAATCGGCACTCAGAGGCGCTCGACGCCTGTTTATCGCCTTAGGCCATAAGACGTCGTTTCGGGGTCAAAAATCCTTCGTTTCGCGCTCCGAAATTGCGATTCTAGCCGACGATCTCCTCTATTCCAAGGTTTGTTGGCAGTAGCGACTCCCTCGATTACGCGAATCGTTGGCGGAGCCCACACGCGGAGCCGCCCAGTCACAGCGATCGGAAGTCGTGTTCAACTCGACGCGAGATCTCCTCCCCAGGTCGTGGATATGGGTGCCTGAAAATCACCGATATAGTCACCCCCTCCGGTTTATTCCCACCCCTTCAGCGAAAGAATGGGCTTAACATTCCGCACGGGCATCGGAATCGCTTATGTGACCACAATTCGGAATCGGCACTCCGAGACGGTCGACAAGGCGCTGGTTTCGCGGAATTCCGTTCTGGGGCCAAAATTCCCCCCGAGCGTGTGTACTAGTACACCGACTGCCGTACCCTCCGGTCGGACGCAGATATTTATTCGCCCGAGGGTCGGAACCGCCCGCGAGTCCCCAATTGAGAATCGGCACTTCGACCCGGTCGGTAAATAGTCGCATTCGGAGATTTCCGGTTCGGCGCCCAAATTCTGCTCCGGGAGCGCGGTCGCAGGCTGCCGATGCGATCGCATACGGACACCGCTTCGCTCAAACAGGCATAACTTTTCGCTCGGTTATCGGAATCGCTTATAAGACCCCAATTCGGAATCGGCACTCAGAGGCGCTCGACGCCTGCTTATCGCCTTAGGCCATAAGACGTCATTTCGGGGTCAAAAATCCTTCGTTTCGCGCTCCGAAATTGCGATTCTAGCCGACGATCTCCCCTATTCCAAGGTTTTTTGGCAGTAGCGACTCCCTCGATTACGCGAATCGCTGGCGGAGCCCACACGCGGAGCCGCCCAATCACACGATCGTAAGTCGTGTTCAACTCGACGCGAGATCTCTCCCCAGGTCGTGGATATGGGTGCCCGAACATCGCCGATATAGTCACCCCCTCCGGTTTATTCCCACCCCTTCAGCGAAAGCATTGGGCATAACTTTCCGCACGGGCATCGGAATCGCTTATGTGACCACAATTCGGAATCGGCACTCCGAGACGGTCGACAAGGCGCTGGTTTCGCGGAATTTCGTTCCGGTGCCAAAATTCCCCCCGGAGCGTGTGTACTAGTACACCGACTGCCGTACCCTCCGGTCGGACGCGGATATTTATTCGCCCGGGGGTCGGAACCGCCCGCGAGTCCCCAATTCAGAATCGGCACTTCGACCCGGTCGGTAATAGTTGCATTCGGTGATTTCCGGTTCGGCGCCCCCAAATTCCGCTCCGGGAGCGCGGTCGCAGGCTGCCGATGGCGAACGCATACGGACACGCTTCGCTCAAAAGGCATAACTTTTCGCTCGGTTATCGGAATCGCTTATAAGAACCCAATTCGGAATCGGCACTCAGAGTCGCTCGACGCCCTCTTATCGCCTTAGGCCATAAGACGTCGTTTCGGGGTCAAAAATCCTTCGTTTCGCGCTCTGAAATTGCGATTCTAGCCGACGATCTCCCTATTCAAAGGTTTTTGGCTAGAAGTAGCGACTCCCTCGATTACCCGAATCGCTGGCGGAGCCCGCACGCGGAGCCGCCCAGTCACAGCGATCGGAAGTCGTGTTCAACTCGACGCGAGATCTCCTCCCCAGGTCGTGGATATGGGTGCTCGAACATCGCCGATATAGTCACCCCCCTCAGTTTATTCCCACCCCTTCAGGGAAAGAATTGGCATAACTTTCCGCACGGGCATCGGAATCGCTTATGTGACCACAATTCGGAATCGGCACTCCGAGACGGTCGACAAGGTGATGGTTTCGCGGAATTACGTTCCGAGGCCAAAATTCCCCCCGGAGCGTGTGTACTAGTACACCGACTGCCGTACCCTCCGGTCGGACGCGGATATTTATTCGCCCGGGGGTCGGAACCGCCCGCGAGTCCCCAATTCAGAATCGGCACTTTGACCCGGTCGGTAAATAGTCGCATTCGGAGATTTCCGGTTCGGCGCCCAAATTCCGCTCCGGGAGTGCGGTCGCAGGCTGCCGATGCGATCGCATACGGACACCGCTTCGCTCAAACAGGCATAACTTTTCGCTCGGTTATCGGAATCGCTTATAGGACCCCAATTCGGAATCGGCACTCAGAGGCGCTCGACGCCGGCTTATCGCCTTAGGCCATAAGACGTCGTTTCGGGGTCAAAAATCCTTCGTTTCGCGCTCCGAAATTGCGATTCTAGCCGACGATCTCCCCTATTCCAAGGTTTTTTGGCAGTAGCGACTCCCTCGATTACGCGAATCGTTGCGGAGCACACACGCGGAGCCGCCCAGTCACAGCGATCGGATGTCGTGTTCAACTCGACGCGAGATCTCCTCCCCAGGTCGTGGATATGGGTGCCCGAACATCACCGATATAGTCACCCCCTCCGGTTTATTCCCACCCCTTCAGCGAAAGAAATTGGCATAACTTTCCGCACGGGCATCGGAATCGCTTATGTGACCACAATTCGGAATCGACACTCCGAGACGGTCGACAAGGCGCTGGTTTCGCGGAATTCTGTTCCGGGGCCAAAATTCCCCCCGAGCGTGTGTACTAGTACACCGACTGCCGTACCCTCCGGTCGGACGCAGATATTTATTCGCCCGAGGGTCGGAACCGCCCGCGTGAGTCCCCAATTGAGAATCGGCACTTTGACCCGGTCGGTAAATAGTCGCATTCGGAGATTTCCGGTTCGGCGCCCAAATTCCGCTCCGGGAGCGCGGTCGCACGCGCTGCCGATGCGATCGCATACGGACACTGCTTCGCTCAAACAGGCATAACTTTTCGCTCGGTTATCGGAATCACTTTTAAGACCCCAAATCGGAATCGGCACTCAGGGTCGCTCGACACCCGTTTATTGCCATAGCCATAAGACGTCGTTTCTGGGTCGAAAATCCTTCATTTTGCGCTCTGAAATTGCGATTCTAGCCGACGATCTCTCCTATTCCAGGTTTTTTGGCAATAGCGACACCCTCGATTACGCGAATCGCTGGCGGAGCCCACACGCGGAGCCGCCCAGTCATAGCGATCGGAAGTCGGGGTCAACTCGACGCGAGATCTCCTCCGCAGGTCGTGGATATGGGTGACCGAACATCGCCGATATAGTACCCCCCCTCCGGTTTATTCCCACCCTTCAGCGAAAGAATTGGGCATAACTTTCCGCACGGGCATCGGAATCGCTTATGTGACCACAATTCGGAATCGGCACTACGAGACGGTCGACAACGCGCTGGTTTCGCGGAATTTCGTTCCGGTGCCAAAAATCCCCCCGGAGCGTGTGTACTAGTACACCGATCGCCGTACCCTCCGCTCGGACGCGGATATTTATTCGCCCGGGGGTCGAACCGCCCGCGAGTCCCCAATTCAAAATCGGCACTTTGACCCGTTCGGTAAATGGTCGCATTTGGAGATTTCCTGTTCGGCGCCAAATTCCCCTCCGGGAGTGCGGTCGCAGGCTGCCGATGCGATCGCATACGGACACTGCTTCGCTCAAACAGGCATAACTTTTCGCTCGGTTATCGGAATGATTTATAAGACCCCAATTCGGAATCGGCACTCAGAGTCGCTCGACGACCGCTTATTGCCTAGGCCATAAGACGTCGTTTCGGGGTCGAAAATCCTTCGTTTCGCGCTCTGAAATTGCGATCCTAGCCGACGATCTCCCCTATTTCAAAGTTTTTTGGCAGTAGCGACTCCCTCGATTACCCGAATCGCTGGCGGAGCCCACACGCGGAGCCGCCCAGTCACAGAGATCGGAAGTCGTGTTCAACTCGACGCGAGATCTCCTCCCCAGGTCCTGGATATGGGTGCTCGAACATCGCCGATATAGTCACCCCCTCCGGTTTATTCCCACCCTTTCAGCGAAAGAATTGGGCATAACTTTCCGCACGAGCATCGGAATCGCTTATGTGACCACAATTCGGAATCGGCACTTCAAGACGGTCGACAAGGCCTGGTTTCGCGGAATTCCGTTACGGGGCCAAAATTCCCACCGGAGCGTGTGTACTAGTACATCGACTGCCGTACCCTCCAGTCGGACGTGGATATTTATTCACCCGGAGGTCGGAACCGCCCGCGAGTCCCCATACAGAATCGGCACTTCGATCAGGTCGGTAAATAGTCGCATTCGGAGATTTCCGGTTCGGCGCCCAATTCCGCTCCGGGAGCGCGGTCGCAGGCTGCCGATGCGATCGCATACGGACACTGCTTCGCTCAAACAGGCATAACTTTTCGCTCGGTTTTCGGAATCACTTATAGGACCCCAATTCGGAATCGGCACTCAGAGGCGCTCGATGCCCGTTTATTGCCATAGGCCATAAGACGTCGTTTCGGGGTCGATAGTCCTTCGTTTCACACTCTGAAATTGCGATTCTAGCTGACGATCTCTCCTATTCCAAGGTTTTTTGGCAGTAGCGACTCCCTCGATTACGCGAATCGCTGGCGGAGCCCACACGCAGAGCTGCCCAGTCACAGCGATCGGATGTCGAGTTCAACTCGACGCGAGATCTCCTCCCTAGGTCGTGGATATGGGTGCCCGAACATCGCCGATATAGTCACCCCCTCCGGTTTATTCCCACCCCTTCAGCGAAAGAATTGGGCATAACTTTGCGCACGGGCATCGGAATCGCTTATGTGACCACAATTCGGAATCGGCACTCCGAGACGGTCGACAAGGCGCTGGTTTCGTGGAATTCCGTTCCGGTGTCAAAATCCCCCCCGGAGCGTGTGTACTAGTACACCGACTGTCGTACCCTCCGGTCGGACGCAGATATTTATTCGCCCGGGGTCGGAACCGCCCGCGAGTCCCCAATTGAGAATCGGACTTCGACCCGTCGGTAAATAGTTGCATTCAGAGATTTCCGGTTCGGGCCCAAATTCCGCTCCGGGAGCGCGATCGCAGCTACCGAGCGATCGCATACGGACACAGCTTCGCTCAAGCAGGCATAACTTTTCGCTCGGTTATCGGAATCACTTATAAGACCCCAATTCGGAATCGGCACTCAGAGGCGCTCGACGCCCGCTTATCAATTTTAGCCATAAGACGTCGTTTCGGGGTCACAAATCCTTCGTTTCGCGCTCCGAAATTGCGATTCTAGCCGACGATCTCCCCTATTCCAAGGTTTTTTGGCAGTAGAGACTCCCTCGATTACGTGAATCGCTGGCGGAGCCCACACGTGGAGCCGCCCAGTCACAGCGATCGGAAGTCGTGTTCAACTCGACGCGGGATCTCCTCCCCAGGTCATGGATATGGGTGCTCGAACATCGCCGATATAGTCACCCCCTCCGGTTTATTCCCACCCCTTCAGCAAAAGAATGGGCATAACTTTCCGCACGGGCATCGGAATCGCTTATGTGACCGCAATTCGGTATCGGCACTCGAGACGGTCGACAAGGCGCTGGTTTCGCGGAATTCCGTTCCAGGGCCAAAATTCCCCCCGTAGCGTGTGTACTAGTACACCGACTACCGCCCTCCGGTCGGCGCGATGTTTATCGCCGGGGTCGGAACCGCCCGCGAGTCCCCAATTCAGAATCGGCACTTCGACCCGGTCGGTAAATAGTCGCATTCGGGATTTCCTTTTAGGCGCCCAATTCCGCTCCGGGAGCGCGGTCGCAGGCTGCCGATGCGATCGCATACGGACACTGCTTCGCTCAAACATGCATAACTTTTCGCTCGGTTATCGGAATCACTTATAAGACCCCAATTCGGAATCGGCACTCAGGGTCGCTCGACGCCCTTTTATTGCCATAGGCCATAAGTCGTCGATTCGGGGTCGAAAATCCTTCATTTCGCGCTCTGAAATTGCGATTCTAGCCGACGATCTCTCCTATTCCAAGGTTTTTTGGCAATAGCGACTCCCTCGATTACGCGAATCGCTGGCGGAGCCCACACGCGGAGCCGCCCAGTCATAGCGATCGGAAGTCGGGTTCAACTCGACGCGAGATCTCCTCCGCAGGTCGTGGATATGGGTGACCGAACATCGCCGATATAGTCACCCCCTCCGGTTTATTCCCACCCCTTCAGCGAAAGAATTGGGCATAACTTTCCGCACGGGCATCGGAATCGCTTATGTGACCACAATTCGGAATCGACACTACGAGACGGTCGACAAGGCGCTGGTTTCGCGGAATTCCGTTCCGGTGCCAAAATTCCCACCGGAGCGTGTGTACTAGTACACCGACTGTCGTACCCTCCGGTCGAACGCAGATATTTATTTGCCCGGGGGTCGGAACTGCCCGCGAGTCCCCAATTGAGAATCGGCACTTCGACCCGGTCAGTAAATAGTCGCATTCGGAGATTTTCGGTTCGGCGCCCAAATTCCGCTCCGGGAGCGTGATCGCAGGCTGCCGATGTGATCACATACGGACACCGCTTCGCTCAAACAGACAAAACTTTTCTCTCGGTTATCGGAATCACTTATAAGACCCCAATTCGGAATCGGCACTCAGAGTCGCTGGACGCCCGCTTATTGCCTTAGGCCATAAGACGTCGTTTCGGAGTCGAAAATCCTTCGTTTCGCGCTCTGAAATTGCGATTCTAGCCGACGATCTCCCCTATTCCAAGGTTTTTTGGCAGTAGCGACTCCCTCGATTACCCGAATCACTGGCGGAGCCCACACGCGGAGCCGCCCAGTCACAGCGATCGGAAGTCGTGTTCAACTCGACGCGAGATCTCCTCCCTAGGTCGTGGATATGGGTGCTCAAACATCGCCGATATAGTCACCCCCTTCGGTTTATTCCCACCCCTTCAGCGAAAGAATTGGGCATAACTTTCCGCACGGGCATCGGAATCGCTTATGTGACCACAATTCGGAATCGGCACTCCGAGACGGTCGACAAGGCGTTGGTTTCGCGAATTTCGTTCCGGGGCCAAAATTCCCCCCGGAGCGTGTGTACTAGTACACCAACTGCCGTACCCTCCGGTCGGACGCGGATATTTATTCGCCCGGGGGTCGGAACCGCCCGCGAGTCCCCAATTCAGAATCGGCACTTCGACTCGGTCGGTAAATAGTCGCATTCGGAGATTTCCGGTTCGGCGCCCAAATTCCGCTTCGGGAGCGCGGTCGCAGGCAGCCGATGCGATCGCATACGGACACCGCTTCGCTCAAACAGGCGTAATTTTCGCTCGGTTATCGGAATTGCTTATAAGACCCCAATTCGGAATCGGCACTCAGAGTCCCTCGACGCCCCTTATTGCCTTAGGCCATAAGACATCGTTTCAGGGTCGAAAAACCTTCGTTTCGCGCTCCGAAATTGCGATTCTAGCCGACGATCTCCCCTATTCCAAGGTTTTTTGGCAGTAGCGACTCCCTCGATTACGCAAATCACTGGCGGAGCCCACACGTGGAGCCGCCCAGTCACAGCGATCGGAAGTCGTGTTCAACTCGACGCGAGATCTCCTCCCCAGGTCGTGGATATGGGTGCTCGAACATCGCCGATATAGTCACCCCCTCCGGTTTATTCCCACCCCTTCAGCGAAAGAATTGGGCATAACATTCCGCACGGGCATCGGAATCGCTTATGTGACCACAATTCGCAATCGGCACTCCGAGACGGTCGACAAGGCGCTGGTTTCGCGGATTTCGTTCCGTGCCAAAATTCCCCCCGAGCGTGTGTACTAGTACACCGACTGCCGTACCCTCCGCTCGGACGCGGATATTTATTCGCCCGGGGGTCGGAACTGCCCGCGAGTCCCCAATTCAGAATCGGCACTTCGACCCGGTCGGTAAATGGTCGCATTCGGAGATTTCCGTTCGGCGCCCAAATTCCGCTCCGGGAGCGCGGTCGCAGGCTGCCGATGTGATCACATACGGACACCGCTTCGCTCAAACAGGCGTAACTTTTCGCTCGGTTATCGGAATCACTTATAAGACCCCAATTCGGAATCGGCACTCAGAGTCCCTCGCCCCGCTTATTGCCTTAGGCCATATGACGTCGTTTCGGGGTCGAAAATCCTTCGTTTCGCGCTCTGAAATTGCGATTCTAGCCGACGATCTCCCCTATTCCAAGGTTTTTTGGCAGTAACGACTCCCTCGATTACCCGAATCGCTGGCGGAGCCCACACGTGGAGCCGCCCAGTCACAGCGATCGGAAGTCGTGTTCAACTCGACGCGAGATCTCCTCCCCAGGTCGTGGATATGGGTGCTCGAACATCGCCGATATAGTCACCCCCTCCGTTTATTCCCACCCCTTCAGCGAAAGAATTGGGCATAACTTCCGCACGGGCATCGGAATCGCTTATGTGACCACAATTCGGATCCGCACTCCGAGACGGTCGACAAGGCGCTGGTTTCGCGGAATTTCGTTCCGGGGCCAAAATTCCCCCCGGAGCGTGTGTACTAGCACACCGACTGCCGTACCCTCCGTCGGACGCGATATTTATTCGCCCGGGGGTCCGAACTGCCCGCGAGTCCCCAATTCTGATCGGCGCCCAAATTCCGCTCCGGGAGCGCGGTCGCAGGCTGCCGATGTGATCACATACGGACACCGCTTCGCTCAAACAGGCGTAACTTTTCGCTCGGTTATCGGAATCACTTATAAGACCCCAATTCGGAATCGGCACTCAGAGTCCCTCGCCCCGCTTATTGCCTTAGGCCATATGACGTCGTTTCGGGGTCGAAAATCCTTCGTTTCGCGCTCTGAAATTGCGATTCTAGCCGACGATCTCCCCTATTCCAAGGTTTTTTGGCAGTAACGACTCCCTCGATTACCGAATCGCTGGCGGAGCCCCACGTGGAGCCGCCCAGTCACAGCGATCGGAAGTCGTGTTCAACTCGACGCGAGATCTCCTCCCGGTCGTGGATATGGGTGCTCCGAACATCGCCGATATAGTCACCCCCTCCGGTTTATTCCCACCCCTTCAGCGAAAGAATTGGGCATAACATTCCGCACGGGCATCGGAATCGCTTATGTGACCACAATTCGGAATCCGCACTCCGAGACGGTCGACAAGGCGCTGGTTTCGCGGAATTTCGTTCCGGGGCCAAAATTCCCCCCGGAGCGTGTGTACTAGCACACCGACTGCCGTACCCTCCGGTCGGACGCGGATATTTATTCGCCCGGGGTCAGAACTGCCCGCGAGTCCCCAATTCTGAATCGGCGCCCAATTCCGCTCCGGGAGCGCGGTCGCAGGCTGCCGATGCGATCGCATACGGACACCGCTTCGCTCAAACAGACATAACTTTTCGCACGGTTATCGGATTCGCTTATAAGACCCCAATCGGAATCGGCACTCAGAGGCGCTCGACGCCCGCTTATCGCCTTAGGCCATAAGACGTCGTTTCGGTCGAAAATCTCTTCGTTTCGCGCTCCGAAATTGCGATTCTAGCCGACGATCTCCCCTATTCCAAGGTTTTTTTGCAGTAGCGACTCCCTCGATTATCCGAATCGCTGGCGCAGCCCACATGCGAAGCCGCCCATCACAACGATGGAAGTCGTGTTCAACTCGACGCGAGATCTCCTCCCCAGGTCGTGGATATGGTGCCCGAACATCGCCGATATAGTCACCCCCTCCGGTTTATTCCCACCTCTTCAGTGAAAGAATCTGACATAACTTTCCGAACGGGCATCGAATCGCTTATGTGACCACAATTCGGAATCGGCACTCCGAGACGGTCGACAAGGCGCTGGTTTCGCGGAATCCCATTCCGGTGCCAAAATTCCCCCCGGAGCGTGTGTACTAGTACACCGACTGCTGTACCCTCCGGTCGGACGCGGATATTTATTCGCCCGAGGGTCAAAACCGCCCGCGTGTCCCCAATTCAGAATCGCACTTCGACCCGGTCGGTAAATGGTCGCATTCGGAGATTTCCGGTTCGGCGCCAAATTCCGCTCTGGGAGCGCGGTCGCAGGCTGCCGATGCGATCGCATACTGACACGGCTTCGCTCAAACAGACATAACTTTTCGCTCGGTTATCGGAATCGCTTATAAGACCCCAATTCGGAATCGGCACTCAGAGGCGCTCGACGCCCACTAATTGCCTCAGGCCATAAGACCTCGTTTCGGGGTCGAAAATCCTTCGTTTCGCACTCCAAAATTGCGATTCTAACCGATGATCTCCCCTATTCCAAGGTTTTTTGGCAGTAGCGACTCTCTCGATTACGCGAATCGCTGGCGAAGCCCACACGCGGCGCCTAGTCACACTGATTGGAAGTCGTGTTCAACTCGACGCGAGATCTCCTCCCCAGGTCGCGGATATGGGAGCCCAAACATCGCCGATATAGTCACCCCCTCCGGTATTCCCACCCCTTCAGCGAAAGAATTGGGCATAACTTTCCGCACGGGCATCGGAATTGCATATGAGACCACAATTCGGAATCGGCACTCCGAGACGGTCGACAAGGCGCTGGTTTCGCGGAATTCCGTTCCGGTGGCAAAATTCCCCCCGGAGCGTGTGTACTAGTACACCGACTGTCAAACCCTCCGGTCGGACGTGAATATTTATTCGCCCGGGGGTCGGAACCGCCCGTGAGTCCCCAATTCAGAATCGGCACTTCGACCCGGTCGGTAAATGGTCGCATTCGGAGATTTCGGTTCGGAGCCCAAATTCTGCTCTGGGAGCGCGGTCGCAGGCTACTGATGCGATCGCATACGGACACCGCTTCGCTCAAACAAGCATAACTTTTCGCTCGGTTATCGGAATCGCTTATAAGACCACAATTCAGAATCGGCACTCAGAGGCGCTCGGTGCGCGCTAATTGCCTTAGGCCATAAGACGTCGTTTCGGGGTCGAAAATCCTTCGTTTCGCGCTCCGAAATTGCTATTCTAGCCGACGATCTCCCCTATTCCAAGGTTTTTTGGCAGTAGCGACTCCCTCGATTACGCGATCACGGCGGAGCCCACACGCGGAGCCGCCCAGTCACAGCAATCGGAAGTCGGTTCAACTCGACGCGAGATCTCCTCCCCAGGTCGTGGATATGGGTGCCCGACATCGCCGATATAGTCACCCCCTCCGGTTTATTCCCCACCTTCAGCGAAAGAATTGGGCATAACTTTCCGCACGGGCATCGGAATCGCTTATGTGACCACAATTCGGAATCGGCACTCCGAGACGGTCGACAGGGCGCTGGTTTCGCGGAATCCCATTCCGGTGCCAAAATCCCCCCCGGAGCGTGTGTACTAGTACACCGACTGCCGTACCCTCCGGTCGGACGCGGATATTTATTCGCCCGAGGGTCGGAACCGCCCGCGTGTCCCCAATTCAGAATCGACACTTCGACCCGGTCGGTAAATGGTCGCATTCGGAGATTTCCGGTTTGGCACCCAAATTCCGCTCCGGGAGCGCAGTCGCAGGCTGCCGATGCGATCACATACGGACACGGCTTCGCTCAAACAGGCATAACTTTTCGCTCGGTTATCGGAATCACTTATAAGACCCCAATTCAGAATCGGCACTCAGAGGCGCTCGACGCCCGCTTATTGCCTCAGGCCATAAGACGTCGTTTCGGGGTCGAAAATCCTTCGTTTCGCACTCCGAAATTGCGATTCTAGCCGATGATCTCCCCTATTCCAAGGTTTTTTGGCAGTAGCGACTCCCTCGATTACGCGAATCGCTGGCGAAGCCCACACGCTGAGCCGCCCAGTCACAGCGATCGGAGGTCGTGTTCAACTCGACGCGAGATCTCCTCCCCAGGTCGTGAAATTGGGTGCCCGAACATCGCCGATATAGTCACCCCCTCTGGTTTATTCTCACCCCTTCAGCGAAAGAATTGGGCATAACTTTCCGCACGGGCATCGGAATCGCTTATGTGACCACAATTCGGAATCGGCACTTCGAGACGGTCGACAAGGCGCTGGTTTCGCGGAATTCCGTTCCGGTGCCAAAATTCCCCCCGGAGCGTGTGTGCTAGTACACCAACTGCCGTACCCTCCGGTCGGACGCGAATATTTATTCGCCCGAGGGTCGGAACCGCCCGTGAGTCCCCAATTCAGAATCGGCACTTCGACCCGGTCGGTAAATGGTCGCAATCCGAGATTTCCGGTTCGGCGCCCAAATTCCGCTCTGGGAGCGCGGTCGCAGGCTGCCGATGCGATCGCATACTGACACCGCTTCGCTCAAACAGACATAACTTTTCGCTCGGTTATCGGAATCGCTTATAAGACCCCAATTCGGAATCGGCACTCAGAGGCGCTCGACGCCCACTTCTTGCCTTAGGCCATAAGACGTCGTTTCGGGGTCGAAAATCCTTCGTTTCGCACTCCGAAATTGCGATTCTAACCGATGATCTCCCCTATTCCAAGGTTTTTTGGCAGTATCGACTCTCTCGATTACGCGAATCGCTGGCGAAGCCCACACGCGCAGCCGCCCAGTCACACTGATTGGAAGTCGTGTTCAACTCGACGCGAGATCTCCTCCCCAGGTCGCGGATATGGGTGCCCGAACATCGCCGATATAGTCACCCCCTCCGGTTTATTCCCACCCCTTCAGCGAAAGAATTGGGCATAACTTTCCGCACGGGTATCGGAATTGCATATGTGACCACAATTCGGAATCGGCACTCCGAGACGGTCGACAAGGCGCTGGTTTCGCAGAATTCCGTTCCGGTGGCAAAATACCCCCCGGAGCGTGTGTACTAGTACACCGACTGTCAAACCCTCCGGTCGGACGCGAATATTTATTCGCCCGGGGGTCGGAACCGCCCGCGAGTCCCCAATTCAGAATCGGCACTTCGACCCGGTCGGTAAATGGTCGCATTCGGAGATTTCCGGTTCGGCGCTCAAATTCTGCTCCGGGAGCGCGGTCGCAGGCTACTGATGCGATCGCATACGGACACCGCTTCGCTCAAACAAGCATAACTTTTCGCTCGGTTATCTGAATCGCTTATAGGAGCACAATTCAGAATCGGCCTCAGAGGCGCTCGATGCCCGCTAATTGCCTTAGGCCATATGACTTCGTTTCAGGGTCGAAAATCCTTCGTTTCGCGCTCCGAAATTGCTATTCTAGCCGACGATCTCCCCTATTCCAAGGTTTTTTGGCAGTAGCGACTCCCTCGATTACGCGAATCACTGGCGGAGCCCACGCGGAGCCGCCCAGTCACAGCGATCGGAAGTCGTGTTCAACTCGACGCGAGATCTCCTCCCCAGGTCGTGGATATGGTTGCCCGAACATCGCCGATATAGTCACCCCCTCCGGTTTATTCCCACCCCTTCATCGAAAGAATTGGACATAACTTTCCGTACGGGCATCGGAATAGCTTATGTGACCACAATTCAGAATCGGCATTTCGAGACTGTCGACAAGGCGCTGGTTTCGCAGAATTCTGTTCCGGTGCCAAAATCCCCCCCGGAGCGTGTGTACTAGTACACCGACTGCCGTACCGTCCGGTCGGACGCAGATATTTATTCACCCGGGGGTCGGAACCGCCCGCGAGTCCCCAATTCAGAATCGGCACTTCGACCCGGTCGGTAAATGGTCGCATTCGGAGATTTCCGGTTCGGCGCCCAAATTCCGCTCCGGGCGCGCGGTCGCAGGCTGCCGATGCGATCGCATACGGACACCGCTTCGCTCAAACAGGCATAACTTTTCGCTCGGTTATCGGAATCGCTTATAAGACCCCAATTCAGAATCGGCACTCAGAGGCGCTCGACGCCCGCTTATTGCCTTAGGCCATAAGACGTCGTTTTCGGGTCTAAAATCCTTCGTTTCGCACTCTGAAATTGCGATTCTAGCCGCCGATCTCCCCTATTCCAAGGTTTTTTGGCAGTAGCGACTCCTTCGATTACGTGAATTGCTGGCGAAGTTCACGAGCGCCTCTGAGTCCCGATTCCGAAAAGTGGTCATATAAGCGATTCCGATACCCGGGCGGAAAGTTATGGCCGTTTTAACCGAAGGCGTGTCAATCCGTGCGCATCGGGAGCCGCTGCCGCCCTCCGGGAGCGGAATCCGGGCGCCCGACCGGAAATCTCCGAGTTCAGCCCAGGGCCGACCGGTCGGAGTGCAGATTCAGAATTGGGGCCTCGCGGGCGATTCTGATCACCGGGCGAGGAAATATCCACGTTTTACTGAAGTGGTGCAAAAATCGGTGTACTAGTACACACGCCCCGAGATGGCATTTCGGGCGCCGGGCTCGAAATTTCGCGAGACTGGCGTCTTCTCGACCGGCTCGGAGAGACGATTCCGAAGAGTGGTCACATAAGCGATTCTAATACCCGGGCGGAAAGTTATGCCCATTTCGTCCTGGAAGGGGTGGGAGCAATCAGTCAGAGGTTTGATATCGGCCATTTTTGCGCTCACTCATTTACGACGCGGGGAGGAGCCGTCGGGCCACGTCGACGGCGACCTTCGACCGCCGAGAAGGGCCAACTATGGGCGGCGGCCCCGCAGGGGAGCCGCGTGATCTAGGAGACGTCGCGGTAAAAAAATGCAAAACGTCGGAAGGAATCGAAATTTCGGTGGCCGAAACGATTGATTTTCAACTATGAAACAACGTCCAATCGCCTTGGCAATTAAGGGCGACGAGCCCCTTTGAGTACCGATCCGAAAAGGCGTCATATAAGCGATTCCGATGCCCGGGCGGAAAGTTATGGCCGTTTTAAAAAACGAAGCGTCAGAATCCGTGCGCATCGGGAGCCGCTACCGCCCTCCGGGAGCGGAATCTGGGTGCCGGACCGAAATCTCCGAGTCCGGCCCAGGGCCGACCGGGTCGGAGTGTAGATTCGGAATTGGGGCCTCGCGGGCGGTTCTAATCACCGGGCGAGGAAATATCCACGTTTTACTGAAGTGGTGCAAAAATCGGTGTAATAGTAAACACGCCCCGAGGTGGCATTTCGGCGCCGGGCTCAAAATTTCGCGAGACTGGCGTCTTCTCAACCGGATCGGAGAGACGATTCCGAAGAGTGGTCACATAAGCGATTCTGATACCCAGGCGGAAAGTTATGCCCATTTCGTCCGTAGAAGGGTGAGAGCAATCCGTCAGAGGTGGCGAAATCGGCCATTTTCGCGCTCACTCATTTACGACGGGAGGAGGAGCCGTCGGGCCGCGTCGACGGCGACCTTCGACCGCCGAGAAGGGCCAACTATGGGCGGCGGCCCCGCAGGCGAGCCGCGTGATCTAGGAGACGTCGCGGTAAAAAAAATACAAAACGCCGGAAGGAAACAAAATTTCGGTGGCCGAAACGATTGATTTTCAACTATGAAACGACGTCCAATCGCCTCGGCAATCAAAGTAGACGAGCGCCTCTGAGTGCCGATTCCGAAAAGTGGTCATATAAGCGATTCTAATGCACGGGCGGAAAGTTATGGCCGTTTTACCGAAGGCGTGTCGGAATCCGTGCGCAACGGGAGCCGCTGCCGCCCCGTCCGGGAGCGGAATCCGGGCGCTGGACAGGAAATCTTCGAGTCCGGCCCAGGGCCGATAGGGTCGGAGTGCCGATTCGGAATTGGGGCCTCTCGGGCGTTTTCCGATCACCGGGCGAGGAAATATCTATGTTTACCGAAGTGGTGCGAAAATCGGTGTACTAGTACCACACGCCCCGAGGTGGCATTTTGGGCACCGGGCTCGGAATTTCGAGAGATTGGCATCTTCTCGACCGGCTCGGAGAGACGATTTCGAAGAGTGGTCACATAAGTGATTTTGATACCTGGGTGGAAAGTTATGCCCATTTCTTCCGTAGAAGGGGGTGGGAGCAATCCGTGAGGGGTGGCGAAATCGGCCAATTTCGCTTGCACTCGTTTATGATGCGGGGAGGAGCCGTCGGGACGCGTCGACGGTGACCTTCGACCGCCGAGAATGGCCGACTGTGGGCGGCGGCCCCTCAAGGGAGCTGCGTGATCCAGGAGACGCCGCGGTAAAAAAATGCGAATCACCGACAGGAACTGAAATTTCGGAGGCCGAAACGATTGATTTTCGACTCGGAAACGGCGTCCGATCCCCTCGGCAATAGAGGGTGACGAGCGCCTCTGAGTGCCGATTCCGAAAAGTGATCATATAAGCGATTCCGAAGCCCGGGCGGAAAGTTATGGCCATTTTACGGAAGGCGTGTCGGAATCCGTACGCATCGGGAGCTGCTGCGCCCTCCGGGAGCGGAATCTGGGCGCCGGACAGGAAATTTTCGAGTCCGGCCCAGGGCCGACAGGGTCGGAGTGCCGATTCGCAGTTGGGGCCTCGCGGGCGGTTCCGATCACCGGGCGAGGAAATATCAATGTTTTACCGAAATGGTGCAAAAATCGGTGTACTAGTACACACGCCCCGAGGTGGCATTTCGAGCGCCGGGTCGGAATTTCACGAGACTGGCGTCTTCTCGACCGGCTCGGAGAGACGATTCCGAAGAGTGGTCACATAAGCGATTCTGATACCCGGGCGGAAAATGGCCGATTTCGCGACCTCTGACTGATTGCTCCCACCCCTTCTACGGACGAAATGGGCATAACTTTCCGCCCGGGTATCAGAATCGCTTATGTGACCACTCTTCGGAATCGTCTCTCCGAGCCGTCGAGAAGACGCCAGTCTCGCGAAATTTCGAGTCCGGCGCCCGAAATGCGACCTCGGGGCGTGTGTACTAGTACACCGATTTTCGCACCACTTCAGTAAAATGGATATTTCCTCGCCCGGTGATCAGAACCGCCCGCGAGGCCCCAATTCTGAATCTGCACTCCCCCGCGTCGGCCCTGGACAGACTCGGAGATTTCCGGTTCGGCGCCCGGATTCCGCTCCCGAGGGCGCAAGCAGCTTCCGATGCACACGGATTCCGACACGCCTTCCGGTAAAACAGCCATAACTTTCCGCCCGGGGGTCGGAATCGCTTATAAGACCACTTTTCGGTCGGCACTCTGAGGCGCTCGTCTCCGTCAATTGGCCGGAGGCGATCGGATGCGTTTACGAGTCGAAAATCAATCGTTTCGGCCACTAAAATTTTGATTCCTGCCCGGCGATTCGCGTTTTTTTTACCGCGATGACTCCTGGATTCACGCGGCTCCTCTGAGGTCTAAGGTCACATTTTTTTCAGAATCGGCCCCTCTCGGCGGTCAAAGGTCCCGTCGACGCGGCCCGACGGCTCCTATCCGCGTCGTAAACGTGCGCGCGAAATGGCCGATTTCGCCACCCCTGACGGATTGCTCCCCCCCTTCCACGAAGAAATGGGGCAGAACTTTCCCCCGTGTATCAAGAATCGCTTAGTGTGACCACTCTTCGGAATCGTCTCTCCGAGCCGGTCGAGACACCAGTCTCGTAAATTCCAACCCAGCGCCCGAAATGCCACCTCAGGGCGTGTGTACTAGTACACTGTTTTGCACCACTTCGGTAAAATGTAAGATATTTCCCTCCCGGTGCTCGGAACCGCCCGCGGGGCCCCAATTCCGAATCGGACCTCGACCCGATCGGGCCCTGGGCCGGACTCGAAGATTTCCTGTCCGTTGCCCGGATTCCGCGCTCCCGAAGGGCGGCAGCGGCTCCCGATGCGCACGGATTCCGACACTCCTTCGGTAAAACGGCCATACCTTTCCGCCCGAACATCGAATCGCTTATATGACCACTTTTCGGAATCGCACTCAAGGCGTTCGTCGTCCTTGATTGCCGAGTGTGATTGGACGCCGTTTCGTAGTTGAAAATCAATCGTTTCGGCCACCGAAAGTTCGGTTCCTTTCGACGTTTTGCATTATTTTACCGCGACGTCTCTATATCACGCGGCCCTTCTCGGCGTCGAAGGTCGCCGTCGACGCGGGCCGACGGCTTCTCCCCGCGTCGTAAACGAGTGCGCGGGAAGATGGCTGATTTCGTCACCCCTGATGGATGACCTCCCCCCCCTCCAGCGGGAGAAATGGGCAATAACTTTCCGCCCGGATATCAGAAGCTGTGTGACCACTTTTTCGGAATCGTATCTCCGAGCCGGTCGAGAAGACGTCATACCCGCAAAATACCGAGCCGGGCACCCGAATGCCACCTCGGGAGTGTGTACTAGTACATCGATTTTTCGCACCACTTCGGTAAAACGTGGATATTTCCTCGCCCGGTGATCGGGAACGCCTGCGAGGCCCCAATTCCCACTGCGGCCCTCCGACCCGCCCGGCCGCCCTGGGCGGACTCGGAGATTTCCGGTCTGGCGCCCAGATTCCGCTCCCGGAGGGCGGCAGCGGCTCCCGATGCGCACTGATTTCCGACACTCCCTTGGTCAAACGGCCATAACCTTCCGCCCGGGTGTCGGAATCGCTTATATGACCACTTTTTGGAATCGGTACTCAGAGGCGCTCCGTCGCCCTTGTATGCCAAGGCGATCGGACGCTAGGAGCCGTTTTCGAGTAAAAAAAAATCTCGTTTCGGCCTCCAAATTTCGGTTCCTGCTGGCGATTCGCATTTTTTTGCCGTGACGCTTCCTGGATCACGCGATCCCCAGCGGGGTCGCCGCCCTCAGTCGGCCCTTCTTGGCGGTCGAAAGTTGCCGTCGACGTGGGCCGACGGCTCCTCCGCGCGTCGTAAACGAGTGCGCGCGAAAATGACCGATTTCGCCACCCCCCTGACGGATGACTCTCACCCCCTCTAGCGGAAGAAATGGGCATAAATTTCCGCCCGGGTTCGGAATCGCTTGTGTGACCACTTTTCAGAATCGTCTCTCCGAGCGGTCGAAGAACGCTAGTCTCACGAAATTCCGAGCCGGGCGCCCGAAATGCCACCTTGCGGCGTGTGTACTAGTACACCGATTTTCGCACCACTTCGGTAAAACGTGGATATTTCCCTCGCCCTGTGATCGAACCCCGCCCGCGAGGCCCCAATTCCAAATCGGCACTCCGCCGACCCGGCCGCCCTGGGCCGAGACTCGGAGATTTCCGGTCCGGCGCCCAATTCCGCTCCCGGAGGGCGGCAGCGCTCCCGATGCGCACGGATTCCGACAACGCCTTCGGTCAAAACGGCCATAACTTCCGCCCATGTGTCGGAATCGCTTATATGACCACATTTCGGAATCGGTACTCAGAGGCGCTCGTCGCCCTCGTATGCCAAGGCGATCGACGCCGTTTTCGAGTAAAACTCCATCGTTTCGGCCTCCGAAATTTCGGTTCCTACTGGCGATTCGCATTTTTTTGCCGTGACGCTTCCTGGATCACGCGGATCCCCAGCGGGGTCGCCGCCCTCAGTCGCTCTTCTTGGCGGTCGAAGGTTTGCCGTTGACGTGGCCCGACGGCTCCTCCCCGCGTGTAAACGAGTGCGCGCGAAAATGACCGATTTCGCCACCCCCTGACGGATGACTCTCACCCCCTCCAGCGGAAGAAATGGGCATAACTTTCCGCCTGGGTATCGGATCGCTTGTGTGACCACTTTTCAGATCGTTTCTCCGACCGGTCGAGTAACCGCTAGTCTCCACGAAATTCCGAGCCGGTCGCCCGAAATGCCACCTTCGGGCGTGTGTACTAGTACACCGATTTTCGCACCACACTTCGGTAAACGTGGATATTTCCTCACCCCGGTGATCGGATCGCCCGCGAGCCCCCAATTCCGAATCGGCACTCCCGACCCGGTCGCCCTGGCCGGACTCGGAGATTTCCGGTTCGGCGCTCGGATTCCGCTCCCGGGGGGCGGCAACGGCTCCGGTGTGTGCACGATTCCGACACGCCTTCGGTAAAATGGCCATAACTTCCGCCCGGGTGTCGGAATCGCTTATATGACCACTTTTTTGGAATCGGTACTCAAAGGGGCTCGTCGCCCTTAATTGCCAAGGCGATCGACGCCGGTTTTCGAGACAAAAAATCCATCGTTTCGGCCTCCGAAATTTTGGTTCCTGCTGGCGATTCGCATTTTTTTTGCCCTGACGCTTCCTGGATTACGCGGATCCCCGCGGGGGTCGCCGCCCTCGGTCGGCCCTTCTTGGCGGTCGAGGAGTTCGCCGTCTACGCGGCCCGACGGCTCCTCCCCGCGTCGTAAACGACGTGCGCGGCGAAAATGGCCGATTTCGCCACCCCTGACGGACGGTGATGACTCTCACCCCCTCCAGCGAAGAAATGGGCATAACTTTCCGCCCGTGTATCGGAATCGCTTGTATGACCACTTTTCGGATCGTCTCTCCGAGCCGGGCGAGAAACGCCAGTCTCCCGGCAAAATTCTGAGCCGTGCGCCCGAAATGCCACCTAGGGGCGTGTTAACTATTACACCGATTTTCGCACCACTTCGGTAAAACGTCGATATTTCCTTGCCCGGTGATCGAACCGCCGCCGAGAGCCCCAATTCCGAATCGGCTCTCCGACCCATCGGCCCGGGGCCGGACTCGGAGATTTCCGGTCCGGCGCCCGGATTCCGCTCCTGGAGGGCGGCAGCGGCTCCCGATATCACAACGGATTCCGACACGCCGCCACGCCTTCGGTAAAACAACCATAACTTTCCGCCCGGGTGTCGAATCGCTTAATGACCACTTTTCGGAATCGGCACTCAGAGGTGCTCGTCATTTTCAATTGCCAAGGCGATATGACGCCGTTTTCGAGTCAAAAATCCATCGTTTCGCCTCCGCAATTTCGGTTCCGTCGGCGATTCGCATTTTTTTTGCCGTGACGCTTCCTGGATCACGCGGATCCCCTGCGGGGTGGCCGCCCTCAGTCGGCCCTTCTCGGCGGTCCGAAGTCGCCGTCGATGCGGCATGACGGATCCTCTCCGCGTCGTAAAGGAGTGCGCGCGAAAATGGCCGATTTCGCCACCCCTGACGGTGACTCTCACCCTCTCCAGCAGAAAGAAATGGCATAACTTTTCCGCCCGGGTATCGGAATCCTTGTGTGACCACTTTTCGGAATCGCCTCTCCGAGCCGGTCGAGAAGACGCTAGTCTCGCGAAATTCTGAGCCGGGCGCCCGAAATGCCACCTAGGGGCGTGTGTACTAGTACACCGATTTTCACACCACTTCGGTAAAACGTGCATATTTCCTCACCCGGTGATCGGAACCGCCCGCGAGGCCCCAATTCCGAATCGGCACTCCGACCGGGCCGGCCCTAGGCCGGACTCGGAGATTTTCGGTCCGGTGCCCGGATTCCGCTCCCGGAGGGCGGCAGCAGCTCCTGATGCACACGGATTCCAACACGCTTCGGTAAAATAGCCATAACTTTCCCGCCCTTGGTGTCGGAATCGCTTATATGACCACTTTTCGGAATCGGTACTCAGAGGCGCTCGTCGCCCTAATTACCAAGGCGATTGGACGCCGTTTTCGAGTCAAAAATCCATCGTTTTGGCCTCCGAAATTTCGGTTCCTGCTGGCGATTCGCATTTTTTTGCCGTGACGCTTCCTGGATCACGCGGATCCCCTGCGGGGTCGCCGCCCTCAGTCGGCCCTTCTTGGCGGTCGAAGGTCGCCATCGACGCGGCCCGACGGCTCCTCCCCGCGTCGTAAACGAGTGCGCGCGAAAATGGCCGATTTCGCCACCCCAGACGGATGACTCTCACCCCCTCCAGCGGAAGAAATGGGCATAACTTTCCGCCCGAGTATCGGAATCTCTTGTGTGACAACTTTTCGGAATCGTCTCTCCGAGCTGGTCGAGAAGACGCCAGCCTCGCAAATTCCGAGTCGGGCGCCCGAAATGCCACCTCGGGGCTGTGCACTAGTACACCGATTTTCGCACCACTTGGTAAAACGTGGATATTTCCTTGCCCGGTGATCAGAACCGCCCGCGAGGCCCCAATTCTGAATCGGCACCCCGACCTGGTCAGCCCAGGGCCGGACTCGGAGATTTCCGTCCGGCGCTCGAATTCCGCTCCCGGAGGGCGGCAGCGGCTCCCGATGCGCACGGATTCCGACACACCTTCGGTAAAACGCCATAACTTTCCGCCCGGGTGTCGGAATCGTTATATGACCACTTTTCAGAATCGGCACTCAGAGGCGCTCGTTGTCTTAAATTGCCAAGGCGATCGGACGCCGTTTTCGAGTCAAAAATCCATCATTTCGGCCTCCAAATTTCGGTACCTGCCGACGATTCGCATTTTTTTGGTCGTAAGGATTCCTAGATCATGCGGCTCCCCTGCGGGGTCGCCGCCCTCAGTCGGCCCTTCTCGGCGGTCGAAGGTCGCCGTCGCGCTGCCCGACAGCTCCTATCCCGTGTCGTAAATGAGTGCGCGCGAAAATGGCCGATTTCCCTCACCCCTGACGGATTTCTCCAACTCCCTTCTACTGGAGAAATGGGCATAACTTTCTGCTCGGGTATCAGAATCGCTTATGTGACCACTCTTCGGAATCTTCTCTCCGAGCCGGTCGAGAAGACGCCAGTCTCGTGAAATTCTGGAGCCCGTCGCCTGAACTAAACCACCTCGGGGCGTGTGTACTAGTACACCGATTTTTGCACCACTTCGTAAAACGTGGATATTTCCTCGCCCTGTGATCGGAACCACCCTCGAGGCCCAAATTCCGTCGGCACTCTCCGACCCGGTCATACCTGGGCCAGACTCGGAGATTTCCTGTCTGGCGCCCAGATTCCGCTCCCAGGGGCGGCAGCGGCTCCCGATGCGCACAGATTCCGATACGCCTTCGGTAAAATGGCCATAACTTTTCGCCCGGGCATCGGACGCCGTTTCTCCGATTGAAAATCAATCGTTTCGGCCACCGAAATTTTTGGTTCCTGCCGCGATTCACGTTTTTTTTGCCGCGACATATCCTGATCACGCGGCTCCCCTGCGGGGCCGCCGCCCACCCGTCCCCTTCTCGGCGGTCGAAGGTCCCATCGACGCGGCCCGACTGCTCCTCCCCGCGTCGTAAACGAGTGCGCGCGAAAACGGCCGATTTCGCCACCCCTTACGGATTGCTCCCCCCCCTTCTACGGAATAAAAGAAATGGCATAACTTTCCGCCCGGGTATCAGAATCGCTTATGTGACCACTCTTCGGAATTGTCTCTCTGAGCGGGTCAAGAAGATGCCAGTGTCGCAAAATTTCGAGCCTGGTGCCCGAAATGCCACCTCGGGGCGTGTGTACTAGTACATTGATTTTCGCACCACTTCGGTAAAACGTGGATATTTCCTCGCCCGGTGATCGGAACCGCCCACGAGGCCCCAATTGCGAATCGGCACTCCGACCCGGTCGGCCCTGGGCCAGACTCGGAGATTTCCGGTCCGGCGCCTAGATTCCGCTCCCGGAGGGCGGCAGCAGCTCCCGATGCGCACGGATTCCGACAAGCCTTCGGTAAAACGGCCATAACTTTCCGCCAGGGCATCGGAATCGCTTATATGATCACTTTTCGGATCGGCACTCAGAGGCGCTCGTCGCCCTCAGATGCCGAGGCGATCGGACGCCATTTCTGAGTCGAAAATTAATCGTTTCGGCCACCGAAATTTCAGTTCCTGTCGACGATTCACATTTCTTTGCCGCGACGTCTCCTGGATCACGCAGCTACCCTGCGGGGCCGCCACCCATAGTCGGCCATTCTCGGCGGTCGAAGGTCGCCGTCGACGCGGCCCGATGGCTCCTCCCCGCGTCGTAAACGCGTGCGCGCGAAAATGGCCGATTTCGCCACCCCTGACGGATTGCTCCCACCCCCTTCTACGGAAGAAATGGGCATAACTTTCCGCCCCGGTATCAGAATCGCTTATGGTGACCACTCTTCGAAATCGTCTCTCCGAGCGGTCGAGAAGACGCCAGTCTCTCGAAATTTTGAGCCCGGTGCCCAAAATGCCACCTCGGCGCGTGTGTACTAGTACACGATTTTCACAACCACTTCGGTAAACGTGGATATTTCCTCGCCCGGTGATCGGAACCGCCCGCGAGACCCAATTCCGAATCGGCACTCCGACCCGGTCGGCGCTGGGCCGACTCGAAGATTTCTGTCCGGGGCCCGGATTCCGCTCCCGGAGGGCGGCAGCGGCTCCCGATGCACACGGATTCCGACACGCCTTCGGTTAAAACGGCCATAACTTTCCGCCCGGGCATCGGAATCGCTTATATGACCACTTTTGAGAATCGGCACTCAGAGGCGATCGTCGCCCTCGATTACTGAGGCGATTGGACACCTTCTGAGTAGAAAATCAATCGTTCGGCCACCGAAATTTTGGTTCCTTCTGACGTTTCGCATTTATTTACCGCGACGTATCCTGATCATGCGGCTCCTGCGGTGCCGCCGCCCACAGTCGGCCCTTCTCGGCGATCGAAGGTCGCCGTCGACGCGGCCCGACGGCTCCTCCCCACGTCGTAAACGAGTGCGGGCGAAAATGGCCGATTTCGCAACCCCGTCGGATTGCTCCCACCCCCTTCTACGGACGAAATGGGCATAACTTTCCACCCGGGTATCAGAATCGCTTATGTGACCACTCTTTGAATCGTCTCTCCGAGCCGGTCAAGAAGACGCCAGTGTCGCGAAATTTCGAGCCCGGCGGCACGAAATGCCACCCGGTGCGTATGTACTAGTACACGATTTTCACACCACTTCAGTAAAACGTGGATATTTCCTCGCCCGGTGATCAGAACCGCCCGCGAGGCCCCAATTCCGAAAGGCACTCCGACCCGGTCGGCCTTGGGGCGGACTCGGAGATTTCCGGTCCGGCGCCCGGATTCCACTCCCGGTGGGCGGCAGCAGGTCCCGATGCGCACGGATTGTAACATGCCTTCGGTTAAAACGGCCAAACTTTCCGCCCGGGTATCGGAATCGCTTATATGACCACTTTCGGATCGGCACTCAGAGGCGCTCGAGGCGATCGGATGCCGTTTCCGAGTCGAAAATCAATCGTTTCGGCAACTAAAATTTTGATTCTGTCAACGATTCCATTTTTTTGCCGCGACGTCTCATGGATCACGCGGCTCCTCTGAGGTCTAAGGTCGCATTTTTTTCAGAATCGGCCCTTCTCGGCAAGTCGAGGTCACTGTCGACGCGGCTCGACGGCTCCTACCCGCGTCGTAAACGAGTAGTGCGCGCGAAAATGGCCGATTTCGCCACCCCTGACGGATTGCTCCCACCCCCTTCTACGGAAGAAATGTGCATAACTTTCCGCCCCGGTATCAGAATCGCTTATGTGACCACTCTTCGAAATCGTCTCTCCGAGCCGGTCGAGAAGACGCCAGTCTCTCGAAATTTTGAGCCCGGTGCCCAAAATGCCACCTCGGGGCGTGTGTACTAGTACACCGATTTTCACACCACTTCGGTAAACGTGGATATTTCCTCGCCCGGTGATCGGAACCGCCCGCGAGGCCCCAATTCCGAATCGGCACTCCGACCCGGTCGGCGCTGGGCCGGACTCGAAGATTTCCTGTCCGGGGCCCGGATTCCGCTCCCGGAGGGCGGCAGCGGCTCCCGATGCACACGGATTCCGACACGCCTTCGGTAAAACGGCCATAACTTTCCGCCCGGGCATCGGAATCGCTTATATGACCACTTTTGAGAATCGGCACTCAGAGGCGATCGGTCGCCCTCGATTACTGAGGCGATTGGACACCATTTCTGAGTAGAAAATCATCGTTTCGGCCACCGAAATTTTGGTTCCTTCTGACGTTTCGCATTTATTTACCGCGACGTCTCCTTGATCATGCGGCTCCCCTGCGGTGCCGCCGCCCACAGTCGGCCCTTCTCGGCGATCGAAGGTCGCCGTCGACGCGGCCCGACGGCTCCTCCCCACGTCGTAAACGATTGCGGGCGAAAATGGCCGATTTCGCAACCCCTGTCGGATTGCTCCCACCCCCTTCTACGGACGAAATGGGCATAACTTTCCACCCGGGTATCAGAATCGCTTATGTGACCACTCTTTGGAATCGTCTCTCCGAGCCGTCAAGAAGACGCCAGTGTCGCGAAATTTCGAGCCCGGCGCCCGAAATGCCACCTCGGTGCGTATGTACTAGTACACCGATTTTCACACACACTTCAGTAAAACGTGGATATTCCTCGCCCGGTGATCAGAACCGCCCGCGAGGCCCCATTCCGAAACTGCACTCCGACCCGGTCGGCCTTGGCCGGACTCGGAGATTTCCGGTCCGGCGCCCGGATTCCACTCCCGTGGGCGGCAGCAGGTCCCGATGCGCACGGATTGTAACATGCCTTCGGTAAAACGGCCATAACTTTCCGCCCGGGTATCGGAATCGCTTATATGACCACTTTTCGGAATCGGCACTCAGAGGCGCTCGAGGCGATCGGATGCCGTTTCCGAGTCGAAAATCAATCGTTTCGGCAACTAAAATTTTGATTCCTGTCAACGATTCGCATTTTTTTTGCCGCGACGTCTCATGGATCACGCGGCTCCTCTGAGGTCTAAGGTCGCATTTTTTTCAGAATCGGCCCTTCTCGGCGTCGAAGGTCACTGTCGACGCGGCTCGACGGCTCCTACCCGCGTCGTAAACGAGTGCGCGCGAAAATGGCCGATTTCGCCACCCCTAACAGATTGCTCCCACCCCCTTCTACGGAAGAAATGGGCATAACTTTCCGCCCGGGTATTAGAATCGCTTAAGTGACCACTCTTCGGAATCGTCTCTCCGAGCCGTCGAGAAGACGCAAGTCTCGTGAAATTCCGACCCCGGCGCCTGAAATGCCACCTCGGGCTGTGTACTAGTACACCTATTTTTGCACCACTTCGTTAACACATGGATATTTCCTCACCCGGTGATCGGAACAGCCCGCGAGGCCCCAATTCTGAATCGGCACTCCGACCCGGTCGGCCCTCGGCCGGACTCGGAGATTTCCTGTCCGGCGCCAAGATTCCGCTCCCGGAGCGGCAGCGGCACCCGATGCGCACGGATTCCGACACGCCTTCGATAAAACGGCCATAACATTCCATTCGGGCATCGGATCACTTATATGATGACCAGTTTTTGGAATCGGCACTCAGAGGCGCTCGTCGTCCTCGATTGCCGAGGTGATTGGACGCCATTTCTGAAGAGAAAATCAATAGTTTCGGCCACCGAAATTTCGGTTCCTGCCGGCGATTCGCATTTTTTTGCCGCGACGTCTCCTGGATCATGTGGCTCCCCTGCGGGGCCGCTGCCCACAGTCGTCCCTTCTCGGCGGTCGAAGGTCGCCGTTGACGCGGCCCGACGGCTCCTCCCCGCGTGGTAAACGAGTGCGCGCGAAAATGGCCGATTTCGCCACCCCTGACGGATTGCTCCCACCTCTTCTACGGAAGAAATGGGCATAACTTTCCCCCCGGGTATCAGAATCGCTTATGTGACCACTCTTCGGAATCGTCTCTCCGATCCGGTCGAGAAGACGCCAGTCTCACAAAATTTCGAGCCCAGCGCCCGAAATGCCACCTCGTGGCGTGTGTACTAGTACACCGATTTTCGCACCACTTCGATAAAACGTGGATATTTCCTCGCCCGGTGATAGGAACCGCCGCGAGGCCCCAATTCAGAATCTGCACTCCGACCCGGTCGGCCCTGGGCTGGACTCGGAGATTTCCGGTCCGGCACCCGGATTCCGCTCCCGGAGGGCGGCAGCGGCTCCCGATGCGCACGGATTCTGACACGCCTTCAGTTAAAACGGCCATAACTTTCCGCCAGGATATCAGAATCGCTTATATGACCACTTTTCAAAATCGGCACTCAGAGGCGCTTGTCGCCTTTGATTCCCGAGGTGATCGGATGCCGTTTCCGAGTCGAAAATCAATCGTTTCGGCCAACAAAATTTCGATTCCTGCCGGCGATTCGCATTTTTTTGCCGCAACGTCTCCTGAATCACGCGGCTCCTCTGAGGTCGAAGGTCGCATTTTTTTCAGAATCGGCCCTTCTCGGCGGTCGAAGGTCACCGTCGACGCAGCCCGACGGCTCCTACCCGCGTCGTAAACGAGTGCGCGCGAAAATGGCCGATTTCGCCACCCCTGACGGATTTCTCCCACCCCCTTCTATGGAAGAAATGGGCATAGCTTTCCGCCCAGGTATCAGAATCGCTTATGTGACCACTCTTCGGAATCGTTTCTCCGAGCCGGTCGAGAAGACGCCAAGCTCGTGACATTCCAAGCCCGGCGCCCGAAATGCCACCTCGGGGCGTGTGTACTAGTACACCGATTTTTGCACCACTTCGGTAAAAGGTGGATATTTCCTCGCCGGTGATCGGAACCGCCCGCGAGGCCCCAATTCCGAATCTGCACTCTGACCTGGTTGGCCTCGGGCCGGACTCGGAGATTTCCGGTCCGGCACCCGAATTCCGCTCCTGGAGGGCGGCAGCGGCTCCCGATGCACACGGATTCTGACACGCCTTCGGTAAAACGGCCATAACTTTCCACCCACTTTCTGCCCGGGCATCGGAATCGCTGATATGATCACTTTTCGGAATCGACACTCAGAGGCGCTCGTCGCCCTCTATTGCCGAGGCGATTGGATGCCATTTCTGAGTCTAAAATCAATCGTTTCGGCCACCGAAATTTCAGTTCCTGTCGGCGATTCGCATTTTTTTGCCGCGACGTCTCCTGGATCACGCGGCTCCCCTGCGGGGCCGCCGCCCACATTCGTCCATTCTCGGCGGTCGAAGGACGCCGTCGACGCGGCCCGACGGCTCCTCCCCGCGTCGTAAACGAGTGCGCGCGAAAATGGCCAATTTTGCCACCCCTGATGGATTGCTCCCACCCCCTTCTACGAAAGAAATGGGCATAACTTTCCGCCCGGGTATCAGAATCGCTTATGTGACCACTCTTCGAAATCGTCTCTCCGAGCCGGTCGAGAAGACGCCAGTCTCTCGAAATTCCTCTCCCGATGCCCAAAATGCCACCTCGGGGCGTGTGTACTAGTACACCGATTTTCGCACCACTTCGGTAAACGTGGATATTTCCTCGCCCGGTGATCGGAACCGCCCGCGAGGCCCCAATTCCGAATCGGCACTCCGGCCCGGTCGGCCCTGGGCCGGAATCAGAGATTTCCTATCCAGCACCGGGATTCCACTGCCGGAGGGCGGCAGCGGCTCCCGATGCGCACGGATTCCGACATGCCTTCGGTAAAACGGCCATAACTTTCTGCCCGGGCATCAGAATCGCTTATATTACCACTTTTTGGAATCGACACTCAGAGTCGCTCGTTGTCCATGATTGCCGAGGTGATTAGACGCCGTTTCCGAGTAAAAAATCAATCGTTTCGGCCACCAAAATTTTGGTTCCTGTCGGCGATTCGCGTTTTTTACCGTGACGTCTCCTGGATCACGCGGCTCCCCTGCGGGGCCGCTGCCCACAGTCGGCCATTCTCGGCGGTCGAAGGTCGCCATCGACGCGCCCGAAAGCTCCTCCCCACGTCGTAAACGAGTGCGCGCGAAAATGCCGATTTCGCCACCCTTGACGGATTGCCCCCATCCCCTTCTACGGAAGAAATGGGCATAACTTCCGCCCGGGTATCAGAATCGCTTATGTGACCACTCTTCGGAATCGTCTCTCCGAGCCGGTCGAGAAGATGCCAGTCTCGTGAAATTCCGAGCCCGGCGCCCGAAATGCACCTCGGGGCGTGTGTACTAGTACACCGATTTTCGCACAAATTTGATCACCGGGCGAGGAAATATCCACATTTTACCGAAGTGGTGCAAAAATCGGTGTACTAGTACACACGCTCCGAGGTGGCATTTCGGGCGCCGGGGTCAGAATTTCACGAGACTGGCGTCTTCTCGACCGGCTCGGAGAGACGATTCTGAAGAGGGTCACATAAGCGATTCTGATACCCGGGCGAAAAGTTATGCCCATTTTTTCCGTAAAAGGGGGTGGGGGCAATCCGTCAAGGGTGGTGAAACCGGCCATTTTCACGCGCACTCGTTTACGACGCGGATAGGAGCCGTCGGGCCGCGTCGACGGCAACCTTCGACCGCCGAGAAGAGCCAATTCTGAAAAAAAACGACCTTCGACCTCAGAGGAGCCGTATGATCCAGGAGACGTCGCGGCAAAAAAACGCGAATCGCCGGCAGGAATCGAAATTTTGTTGGCCGAAACGATTGATTTTCGACTCGAAAACGGCGTCCGATCGCCTCAGAAATCGAGGGCGACGAGCGCCTCTGAGTGTCGATTCCAAAAAGTGGTCATATAAGTGATTCCGATGCCCGGGTGGAAAGTTATGGCCGTTTTACCGAAGGCGTTTCGAAATCCGTGCGCATCGGGAGCCGCTGCCGCCCTCTGGGAGCGGAATCCGGGCGCACGGACAGGAAATCTCCGAGTCCAGCCCAGGGCCGCCGGGTCGGAGTGCCGATTCGAAATTGGGGCCTCGCAGGCGGTTCGATCACGGGCGAGGAATATCCACGTTTTACCGAAGTGGGTTAAAATCGGTGTACTAGTACACACGCCCCGAGGTGGCATTTCGGACACCGGTGTCAGAATTTCACGAGACTGGCGTCTTCTCGACCGGCTCGGAGAGACGATTCTGAAGAGTGGTCACATAAGCGATTCTGATACCCGGCGGAAAGTTATGCCCATTTCTTCCGTAGAAGGGAGTGGGAGCAATCCGTCAGGGGAGGCGAAATCCGCCATTTTCGCGCGCACTCGTTTACGATGTAGGTAGGAGCCGTCGGGCCGCGTCGACAGCGACCTTCGACCGCCGAGAAGGGCCGATTCTGAAAAAATCGTGACCTTCGACCTCAGAGGAGCTGCGTGATCCAGGAGACGACACGGCAAAAAAATGCAAATCGCCGACAGGAATCGAAATTTTGGTGGCCGAAACGATTGATTTGTGACTCGGAAACGGCATACGATCGCCTCGGCAATCGAATGTGACGAGCTCCTCTGAGTGCCGATTTTGAAAAGTGGTCATATAAGCGATTTTGATACCGGGCGGAAAGTTATGGCCGTTTTACCGAAGGCGTGTCAGAATCCGTGTGCATCGGGAGCCGCTGCCGCCCTCCGGGAGCGGAATCTGGGCGCCTGATCGGAAATCTCCGAGTCCGGCCAGGGCCGACCGGGTCGGAGTGCAGATTCGGAATTGGGGCCTCGCGGGCGGTTCCGATCACCGGGCGAGGAAATATCCACGTTTTACCAAAGTGGTGCGAAAATCGGTGTACTAGTACAGACGCCCTGAGGTGGCATATCGGGCACCGGGCTCGAAATTTCACGAGACTGGCGTCTTCTCGACCGGCTCGGAGAGACGATTCCGAAGAGTGGTCACATAAGCGATTCTGATATCCGGGCGGAAAGTTATGCCCATTTCTTCCGTAGAAGGGGTGGGAGCAATCCGTGAGGGGTGGCGAAACCGGCCATTTTCACGCGCACTCGTACGTCGACGCGGAGTAGGAGCCGTCGGGCCGCGTCGACGGCAACCTTCGACAGCCGAGAAGAGCTAATTCTGAAAAACACGACCTTCGACCTCAGAGGAGCTGCGTGATCCAAGAGACGTCACAGCAAAAATGCAAATCGCCGGCAGGAATCGAAATTTTGGTGGCCGAAACGATTAATTTTCGACTTAGAAACGGCATACTATCGCCTTTGCAAACGAAGGCGACGAGCTCCTCTAAGTGCCGATTTCAAAAAGTGGTCATATAAGCGATTCCGATGCCCGGGCGGAAAGTTATGGCCGTTTTACCGAAGGCGTGTCGGAATCCATGCGCATTGGGAGCCGCTGCCGCCCTCCGAGAGCGGAATCCGGGCGCCGGACAGGAAATCTCCGAGTCTGGACCAGGGCCGACCGGGTTGGAGGGCTGATTCGGAATTGGGGCCTCGCGGGCAGTTCCGATCATCGGGCGAGGAAATATCCACGTTTTACCGAAGTGGTGCAAAAATCGGTGTACTAGTACACACACCCGAGGTGGCATTTCGGGCGCCGGGCTCGAAATTTCACGAGACTGGCGTCTTCTCGACCGGCTCGGAGAGACGATTCCGAAGAGTGGTCACATAAGCGATTCTGATACCCGGGCAGAAAGTTATGCCAATTTCTTCCGTAGAAGGGGTGGGAGCAATCCGTCAGGGGTGGCGAAATCGGTCATTTTCGCGCGCACTCGTTTACGACGCGGGTAGGAGCCGTCGGGCCACGTCGACGGCGACCTTCGACCGCCGAGAAGGGCCGATTCTGAAAAAAACGCGACCTTCGACCTCAGAGGAGCCGTGTGATCCAGGAGATGTCGCGGCAAAAAAATGTGAATCGCCGACAGGAATCGAAATTTTGGTGGCCGAAACGATTGATTTTTGACTCGAAAACGGCGTCCGATCGCCTCGGCAATCAAAGGCGACGAGCGCCTCACAGTGCCGATTCCAAAAAGTGGTCTTATAAGCGATCCGATGCCCGGGCAAAAAGTTATGGCCGTTTTACCGAAGGCGTGTCGGAATCTGGGCGCCGGACAGGAAATCTCCGAGTCCAGCCCAGGGCCGACCGGGTCGGAGTGCCGATTTGGAATTGGAGCCTCGCGGGCGGTTCCGATCACCGGGCGAGGAAATATCCACGTTTTACCGAAGTGGTGCAAAAATCGGTGTACACTACACACGCCCCGAGGTTGCATTTCGGGCGCCGGGGTCGGAATTTCACGAGACTGGTGTCTTCTCGACCGGCTCGGAGAGACGATTCCGAAGAGTGGTCACATAAGCGATTCTGATACCCGGGCGGAAAGTTATGCCCATTTCTTCTGTAGAAGGGGGTGGGAGCAATCCGTCAGGGGTGGCGAAATCTGCCATTTTCGCGCGCACTCGTTTACGACGCGAGTAGGAGCCGTCGGGCTGCGTCGACGGCGACCTTCGCCGCCGAGAAGGCCGATTCTGAAAAAAATGTGACCTTCGACCTCAAAGGAGCTGCGTGATCCAGGATACGTTGCGGCAAAAAAATGCTAATCACCGGCAGGAATCGAATTTTGGTGGCCGAAACAATTGATTTTCGACTCGGAAACGACATCCGATCGCCTCGGCAATTGAAATCAATGAGCGCCTCTGAGTGCCGATTTCGAAAAGTGGTCATATAAGCGATTCTGATACCCGGGCGGAAAGTTATGGCCGTTTTACCGAAGGCGTGTCAGAATCCGTGCGCATCGTGAGCCGCTGCCGCCCTCCGGGAGCGGAATCTGGGCGCCGGACCGGAAATCTCCGAGTCCGGTCCAGGGCCGACCGGGTCGGAGTGCAGATTCGGAATTGGGGCCTCGCAGGCGGTTCCGATCACCGAGCGAGGAAATATCCACGTTTTACCGAAGTGGTGCGAAAATCGGTGTACTAGTACACACGCCCCGAGGTGGCATTTCGGGCGCCGGGCTCAAAATTTCACGAGACTAGCGTCTTTTCGATCGGCTCGGAGAGACGATTCCGAAGAGTGGTCATATAAGCGATTCTGATACCCGGGCGAAACGTTATGCCTATTTCTTCCGTATAAGGGGTGGGAGCAATCCGTCAAGGTGGCGAAATCGGCCATTTTAGCGCGTACTCGTTTACGACGCGGGTAGGAGCCGTCGGGCCGCGTCGACGGCGACCTTCGACCGCGCCGAGAAGGGCTGATTCTGAAAAAAAACGCGACCTTCGACCTCAGAGGAGCCGTGTGATACAGGAGACGTCGCGGCAAAAAAACGTAAATCGCCGGCAGGAATCAAAATTTTGGTGGCCGAAACGATTGATTTTTGACTCAAAAATGGCGTCTGATTGCCTCGGCATTGGCGAGGAGCGCCTCTGAGTGCCGATTCCGAAAAGTGGTCATATAAGCGATTCCGATGCCCGGGCAGAAAGTTATGGCCCTTTTACTGAAGGCGTGTCGGAATCCATGCGCATCGGGAGCCGCTGCCGCCCTCCGGGAGCGGAATCCGGGCGCCGGACCGGAAATCTCCGAGTCCGGCCCAGGGCCGACCGGGTCGGAGTGCAGATTCGGAATTGGGGCCTCGCGGGCGTTTCCGATCACCGGGTGAGGAAATATCCACGTTTTACTGAAGTGGTGCGAAAATCGGTGTTCTAGTACACACGCCCCGAGGTGGCATTTCGGGCGCCGGAATCGGAATTTCACGAGACTGGCGTCTTCTCGACCGGCTCAGAGAGACAATTCCGAAGAGTGGTCACATAAGCGATTCTGATACCCGGCGGAAAGTTATGCCCATTTCTTCCGTAGAAGGGGTGGGAGCAATCCGTCAGGGGTGGCGAAATCGGCCATTTTCACGCACACTCGTTTACGACGCGGGGAGGATCCGTCGGGCCGCGTCGACGGCGACCTTCGACCGCCTAGAGAAGGACGACTGCGGGCGGCAGCCTCGCAGGGGAGCCGCGTGATCCAGGAGACGTCGCGGCAAAAATATGCGAATCACCGGCAAGAACTGAAATTTTGGTGGCCGAAACACTTGATTTTCGACTCGGAAACGGCGTCTGATCGCCTCGGCAATTGAGGGCGACGAGCGCCTCTGAGTGCCGATTCCAAAAAGTTGTCTTATAAGCTATTCCGATGCCCAGGCGGAAAGTTATGGCCGTTTTACCGAAGGCGTGTCGGAATCTGTGCGCATCGGGAGCCACTGCCGCCCTCCGGGAGCGGAATCCGGGCGCCGGACAGGAAATCTCCGAGTCCAGCCCAGGGCCGACCGGGTCGGAGTGCCGATTCGGAATTGGGGCATCGCGGGCGGTTCCGATCACCGGGCGAGGAAATATCCACGTTTTACCGAAGTGGTTCGAAAATCGGTGTACTAGTACACACGCCCTGAGGTGGCATTTCGGGCGCCGGGCTCGAAATTTCACGAGACTAGCGTCTTCTCGACCGGCTCGGAGAGACGATTCCGAAGAGTGGTCACATAAGCAATTCTGATACCCGGGCGGAAAGTTATGCCCATTTCTTCCGTAGAAGGGGTGGGAGCAATCCGTCAGGGGTGGCGAAATCGGCCATTTTCACGCACACTCGTTTACGACGCGGGGAGGAGTCGTCGGGCCGCGTCGACGGCGACCTTCGACCGCCGAGAAGGGACGACTGTGGGCGGCAGCCCCGCAGGGGAGCTGCATGATCCAGGAGACGTCGCGGCAAAAATATGCGAATCACCGGCAGGAACCGAACTTTCTGTGGCCGAAACAATGATTTTCGACCCGGAAACGGCGTCCGATCGCCTCGCCAATCGAAAGCGACGAGCGCCTCTGAGTGTCGATTCCAAAAAGTGGTCATATAAGCAATTCCGATGCCCGTGCAGAAAGTTATGGCCGTTTTACCGAAGGCGTGTCGGAATCCGTGCGCATCGGGAGCCGCTGCCGCCCTCCGGGAGCGGAATCCGGGCGCCGGACAGGAAATCTCCGAGTCCAGCCCAGGGCCGACCGGGTCGGAGTGCCGATTCGGAATTGGAGCCTCGCGGGCGGTTCCGATCACCGGGCGAGGAAATATCTACGTTTTACCGAAGTGGTGAGAAAATCAGTGTACTAGTACACACGCCCCGAGGTGGCATTTCAGGTGCCGGGGCCGGAATTTCACGAGACTGGCGTCTTCTCGACCGACGTGGAGAGACGATTCCGAAGTGTGGTCACATAAGCGATTCTGATACCTGGGCGGAAAGTAATGCCCATTTCTTCCGTAGAAGGGGGTGGGAGCAATCCGTCAGGGGTGGCGAAATCGGCCATTTTCGCGCGCACTCGTTTACGACGCGAGTAGGAGCCGTCGGGCCGCATCCACGGCGACCTTCGACCGCCGAGAATGGATGACTGTGGGCGGCAGCCCACGCAGGGGAGCTGCATGATCCAGGAGACGTTCGACCGCTGAGAAGGGCCGATTCTGAAAAAATGTGACCTTCGACCTCAGAGGAGCCGTGTGATCCAGGAGACGTCGCGGCAAAAAAACGTAAATCTCCGGCAGGAATCGAAATTTTGGTGGCTGAAATGATTGATTTTCGACTCGGAACCAGCATCTGATCGCCTCGGCAATTGAAGGCGACGAGCGCCTCTTAGTGCCGATTTCGAAAAGTGGTATATAATGGATTCTGATACCCGGGCAAAAAGTTATGGCTGTTTTACCGAAGGCGTGTCAGAATCCTTGCGCATCGGGAGCCGCTGCCGCCCTCCGGGAGCGGAATCCGGGCGTCGGACCGGAAATCTCCAAGTCCGGGCCAGGGCCGACCGGGTCGGAGTGCAGATTCGGAATTGGGGCCTCGCGGCGGTTTCGATCACCGGCGAGGAAATATCCACGTTTTTACCGAAGTGGTGCGAAAATCGGTGTACTAGTACACACCCCCCGAGATGGCATT
Organism: Colocasia esculenta; assembly: GCA_014218235.1. Classification (NCBI taxonomy): domain Eukaryota; kingdom Viridiplantae; phylum Streptophyta; class Magnoliopsida; order Alismatales; family Araceae; genus Colocasia; species Colocasia esculenta. The sequence continues at coordinate 9,230 of JACBKR010000085.1, read as the reverse complement.
TCAGGCGACGGGCTCGAAATTTCACGGACTGGCGTCTTCTCGACCGGCTCGGAGAGACGATTCCGAAGAGTGGTCACATAAGCGATTCTGATACCCGGGCGGAAAGTTATGCCAATTTCTTCCGTATAAGGGATGGGAGCAATCCGTCAGGGGTGGTGAAATCGGCCATTTTCCCGCGCACATCGTTTACGACGCGGGTAGGAGCCGTCGGGCCGCGTCGACGGCGACCTTCGACCGCCGAGAAGGGCCGATTCTGAAAAAAACACGACCTTCGACCTCAGAGGAGCCGTGTGATCCAGGAGACGTCGCGGCAAAAGAATGCAAATCGCCCGCAGGAATCGAAATTTCGGTGGCCGAAACGATTGATTTTCGACTCGAAAATGGCGTCCGTTCGCCTCGACATTCAAGGGCGCGGAGCGACTCTGAGTGTCGATTCCAAAAAGTGGTCATATAAGCGATTCCGATGCCCGGCGGAAAGTTATGGCCGTTTTACCGAAGGCGTGTCGGAATCCATGCGCATTGGGAGCCGCTGCCGCCCTCCGAGAGCGGAATCCGGGCGCCGGACAGGAAATCTCCGAGTCTGGCCCAGGGCCGACCGGGTTGGAGGGCTGATTCGGAATTGGGGCCTCGCGGGCGGTTCCGATCACCGGGCGAGGAAATATCCACGTTTTACCGAAGTGGTGCAAAAATCGGTGTACTAGTACACACGCCCCGAGGTGGCATTTCGGGCGCCGGGCTCGAAATTTCACGAGACTGGCGTCTTCTCGACCGGCTCGGAGAGACGATTCCGAAGAGTGGTCACATAAGCGATTCTAATACCCGGACGGAAGGTTATACCTATTTCTTCCGTAGAAGGGGTGGGAGCAATCCGTCAGGGGTGGCGAAATCGGTCATTTTCGAGCGCGCTCGTTTACGACGTGGGTAGGAGCCGTCGGGCCGCGTCGACGGCGACCTTCGATTGTCGAGAAGGCTGATTCTGAAAAAAATGCGACCTTCGACCTCAGAGGAGCCGTGTGATCCAGGAGACGTCGCGGCAAAAAAATGTGAATCGCCGGCAGGAATTGAAATTTTGGTGGCCGAAACGATTGATTTTCGACTCGAAAACGGCGTCCGATCGCCTCGGCAATCAAAGACGACGAGCGCCTCAGAGTGCCGATTCCAAAAGTGGTCTTATCAGCGATTCCGATGCCCGGGCAAAAAGTTATGACCATTTTACCGAAGCCGTGTCGGAATCCGGGCGTCGGACAGGAAATCTCCGAGTCCAGCCCAGGGCTGACCGGGTCGGAGTGCCGATTCGGAATTGGAGCCTCGCGGGTGGTTCCGATCACCGGGCGAGGAAATATCCACGTTTTACCGAAGTGGTGCAAAAATCGGTGTACTAGTACACACACCCCGAGTGGCATTTCGGGCGCCGGGGTCAAAATTTCACGAACCTGGCGTCTTCTCGACCGGCTCGGAGAGAGGATTCCGAAGAGTGGCCACATAAGCGATTCTGATACCCGGGCGGAAAGTTATGCCCATTTCTTCCGTAGAAGGGGGAGGGAGCAATCCGTCAGGGGTGGCGAAATCGGCCATTTTCGTGCGCACTCGTTTACGACACGGGTAGGAGCCGTCGGGCCGCGTCGACGGCGACCTTCCACTGCCGAGAAGGGCCGATTCTGAAAAAAACGTGACCTTCGACCTCAGAGGAGCCGCGTGATCCAGGAGACGTCGCGGCAAAAAAACGTAAATCGCCGGCAGGAATCAAAGTTTTTGTGGCCGAAATGATTGATTTTCGACTCGGAAACAGCATCTGATCGCCTCGGCAATCGAAGGCGACGAGCGCCTTTGAGTGCCGATTTCGAAAAGTGGTCATATAAGGGATTCTAATACCCGGGCGGAAAGTTATGGCCGTTTTACCGAAGGCATGTCAGAATCCGTGCGCATCGGGAGTCGCTGCAGCCCTCCGGGAGCGGAATTTGGGCGCCGGACTGGAAATCTCCGAGTCCGGCCCAGGGCCGACCGGGTCGGAGTGCAGATTCGGAATTGGGGCCTCGCGGGCGGTCCGATCACCGGGCGAGAAAATATCCACGTTTTACCGAAGTGGTGTGAAAATCGGTGTACTAGTGCACATGCCCCGCGGTGGCATTTCGGGCGCCGATCTCGAAATTTCACGAGACTGACGTCTTCTCGACCGGCTCGGAGAGACGATTCTGAAGAGTGTAACATAAGCGATTCTGATACCCGGGCGGAAAGTTATGCCCATTTCTTCTGTATAAGGGGTGGGAGCAATCCGTTAGGGGTGGCGAAATTGGCCATTTTCCCGCGCACTCGTTTACGACGCGGGTAGGAGCCGTCGGGCAGCGTCGACGATGACCTTCGACCGCCGAGAAGGGAGGATTCTGAAAAAAATGCGACCTTCGACCTCAGAGGAGCCGTGTGATCCAGGAGACGTTGCGGCAAAAAAACGTGAATCGCCGGCAGGAATCGAAATTTTGGTGGCCGAAACGATTGATTTTCGACTCTAAAATGGCGTCCGATCGCCTCGACAATTAAGGGCGAGGAGCGCCTCTGAGTGCTGATTCCGAAAAGTGGTCATATAAGCGATTCCGATGCCCGGGTGGAATGTTATGGCTGTTTTACCGAAGGCATGTCGCAATCCGTGCGCATCGGGAGCCACTGCCGCCCTCCGAGAGCGGAATCTAGGCACCAGACAGGAAATCTCCGAGTCCGGCCCAGGGCCGACGGGTTGGAGGGCTGATTCGGAATTGGGGCCTCGCGGGCGGTTCGATCACCGGGCGAGGAAATATCCACATTTTACCGAAGTGGTACAAAAATCGGTGTACTAGTTGCAACGACCCACTTCCACCCGGTACGGTAATACCAACCCACGTCGGATGAGAGCTAGCCGCTGCAGGGGAGAATACCCCAACAAGTAACAAATGAGCTGAGATATACACAAATAGAGTCGAATAAATGCAACAGAATTTAAATGAATCTCATTCCATCAACTATTAAATCCACATACCACACTCTGTATAGTTCAATGAGAGATAACATAAGAGCACAATGTTCCAAATACATAGCCGACTCCAAGTACATTTGAACAAAATCCAAATTTCAATTGTAGCATTACATACTTATGAAATACAAATTTCAATTCTTCAATCCCTTAGTCCAACTCCACTTCAAATCTTGCTAGCTCATCCGCTGCGAATTCCTGAAATGTTTAGCAAGAGTGAGTCTACGCAATAGACTCAGCAAGTAACTTAAGATTCAATTCATACATGCTTTTTACTAATTAACACAATAAAATTTCAGCAGTTAAATCATACATGATCATGCTATAACCTAACAAATTCCATTAAACAATTATCTAAACAAATGTAAAACTAAAATCTAAATAAGATTACTAACATCATGGTGTCATTAACATGAGTAAAATACACATTCACACGTTTTCATACTTCATCCAAGTCATTGTAAAGTTGCACAACTAAATCATGGAAACATATACAAGATAGGTAGCACTTCTAGCATGATTTCTAACTCACTTCGCATGCAATCATAACAATTTGCTTCACATTTAGCTTGCTGATTTTATACAAATTTTATCACACTCATAATACCTTTGCATAGGGGTCACTTTTAACTATACAACATGATACTAAACACATGTGCACCCAATCATTCAAATTCCATGAATATGAAAGCATATACTTACATTTTGGTACTAATGGTAACATCACTTTTGGCAATTGACAATTATACATAAACACATACACAACATTGCACACATCCATAAACAATTTATCAATTAATAACATTGTCATTTACACTTATACTATTTTCTCATTACACACAACATATGGTAAACCTTGGCTTCACATACACTCACTTTTGGTTTTATCACACAACACTTACACACATTTCCCATTGTTTCCTTTTTCACATTCACACACTTCTCATCATTTTACTTTTGCACATCACATGTGCCACATTTACACATATTTTGCACATTCCTTGTGCTATGAACACATATCACTTTTCACGTCACCCTTATACTTATTTTCACTTAATGCCAAGACACAGCCCAAACCACCATTAGATGTCACATAACACACACATTCGCGTTCACTTACTTAATCACCGGCACAGTGATAAGTCTTAGTCTCTGCAGAAACTGGGGAAAGCCCTTCCCACCATTACCAGTGGAACTTGTCCACCTCCAGGATTTTACAAGACCCTTTGCCAGGGTGTACACTTTATCAAGACCCCTTTCCTAGGGTATCATATAACGCATTGAGCTTCCCGTAGGGGCATCACTACAGTACAGCTCCAAGCATCTAGGGTGGCAGTGTCTTATGGGCATACTTGTTTATCTTGTCACATTAACCGTTTTACACACCTATACCACTTGTTCTCTCCATCACATGGACACACACATACATAATCCATACACACATAAGTCATCATTCGCTGATTTTAACATCACTGTTGCAACTTCCAAACAATCATAATATAGATTTAATCATACTGAAATTCACTGAATCACATCAAATCACAATTAACATGCTCACATAATCGTTTTTCTCATTAAAAATCCATAACGATACTTACTGTTATCAAAACAACCTGAGATTTTAACCACAGACACATTTCAGGTTTATAATCACGCTCGCAAATTTTCATATTTTTTTCTGAACCATATTACATTTACAGAAATTAAAACATGCAATCTCATGCCATTCATAATTTGGTTTAACATGGAACATAACATGAACATCGGGTTTAACAGTTCACAATCCTGATCCTAACATATTTGTCATCACAGAAATTTTCCTCGGATTTATTGCATAATACACAATTTACTGTAGATCTTACAATTCCTATGCATATCTCCTATTTCCAAAACAGAAATTTTCAGTAAATTCCACAGTCATGGAAGAATTCTCAAAATTTCAGGGCATGGACTGATACATATACACATGGTATAGAAAAATTTATGGCATTTAATTCCTCAGGAATTAGGTAAACAGTAGATGAACATGCATAATCCATCTTTTTACAACATGTATTGCAATAATCTAAAATTTCATGCCATCCACAGAAAAATACAGAAATTTTCACACACACATCACATTATCTATTTTACATAGCATATAAAATTTACACTATATCCTCATTGCGAAAACATATCGAAAATAATCATCTACCAGGAAGAACAGCTCACTGTTCTATCCTGAAGAACTTGGCGGCAACCTCTGGCCGTTCAAGGGTTTTGACGGCATGATCGCTGGACGCCGATGGGAGATCTTGGCGTCAATGTCATTGACACCAAGTTCCTGTCTGTGCAACAGCACAGACCGAACTCCAAATATAAGGTGAAAATGAGGGTCCAGGACACGATTTAAAATCCACAAAAATTGCTGGGACCTAGGACACATGTATGGGATTGAGATCTATGGGTTACTTGCCTCTCAATAAATCTCCAAATGGATTTAATAGCCGGAGAAGCTCTTCTTGGGCAGTGCCAAGAAGCCTCCAAAACTCCTTTGCTCCGGGTTCTAGGGGGTTGTAGGCCGCAGTCCAGCGCCGGGGAAGCCTTCTTCTACGTATGGTCTTCCTCCTTGTCGTAGGAGATCACCAGGAAACGCCTCCAGTCGCCGGATCCAAGCCCTCCAAGGTCAGTCCTTCCTCTCTTTCTCTATTAGGGTTTCCTTTCTAGTAAAGAGCCAAGAGAGCTCTCTAGGTTGCCAAAGGGGTGTGTTTTATAAACTAGGGGACAAGAGGGGCTCGTGCAGGGCTGAAGGGACATGAAAGGCCGATGGGAAGACACCTCCCCAATCAGAAGCCTGGCCCAATGGGTGCTCTCTGCGCTCTGTTGCGCACAGAAAATTAGGGATATTGGCGTCCACATCCATGGACGGCTACATTAGGGTTGGCGTCAGTCGATATGGACGCTGACATAACATGGGCGTCCATCCATGTTGACGCCAAGACACTCTTCTGCCAGAACTTAAAATCATGCAGAACCATGCTTAATCCACACATATATGCACATGAAACCTATGTAGTATAGTGTATACACCACTACACCATGTAACCATCCAGTATTTACTACTAATCCTACACATGCATACATAGGTACATCAAGATAATAACACGTACACGAATATCTTCATGCGCATACAATGTATATATATATATAATATATATATATATATATATATGCATAACATGATTCAACACACAGGAACTGTGTTTACACTACATATACACATTCAATGTATAAGGTATAATATGTATATTACTACACCGTACAATCCATAACATTTATACCTGGGCATACACATGCATGTATAAGTACACTAAGATAAGATGTACGTAGATATCTACCTATGCGTACATGAGGTTTTACATAAGCGTGACTCAATCACGCGGAAAAACAAAATGACAAGAATTGCGAGGCTTCACAATCATTAGGAGGCAATATGAATTAAGTTAGCTAAGAATAATCTATTCAATAAAGTAGTTCTTGCTTGCACTCCATACGTTCATGCAATGTACGAAGTACAATGCACACATTAACCACACCATGCACTGAACAACATTTACAACTAAATGTACTCATGCATACCTAAGTATACCAAGGTGTTACATATGTAAAATTAGGTATACAATATCCATGAAAGGGGTAATATAAGGTACACTTCAATATTTAGATGGTACTTGCATAATATTTGAATAGATACCTTATACACAAAATTGGCCAATTACTTATATTCACATATAATAACATACATCCATGCATATACACATGCAGATTTATATCTATAATATGCATCATCTTCATGCATGCCATTTATGCAAAAGCAAGTAAACATCATATACATAAAACATAAGTGGGAAAAAGAAAATTCGGGGCCTTACACTAGTACACACGCCCCGAGGTGTCATTTCGGGCGCCGGGCTCAGAATTTCACGAGACTGGCGTCTTCTCGACCGGCTCGGAGAGACGATTCCGAAGAGTGGTCACATAAGCGATTCTGATACCCGGGCGGAAAGTTATGCCCATTTCTTCTGTAGAAGGGGGTGGGAGCAATCCGTCAGGGGTGGCGAAATCGGCCATTTTCTCGCGCACTCGTTTACGACGCGGGGAGGAGCCGTCGGGCCGCGTCGACGGCGACCTTCGACCGTCGAGTAGGGACGACTGTGGGCGGCAGCCCCGCAGGGGAGCCGCGTGATCCAGGAGACGTTGCGGCAAAAATATGCGAATCGCCGGCAGGAACCGAAATTTTGGTGGGCGAAACGATTGATTTTCAACTCGGAAACGGCGTCCGATCACCTCGGCGAACGATGACGACGAGCGCCTCTGAGTGCCGTTTCCAAAAAGTGGTCATATAATCGATTCCGATACCCGGGCGAAAAGTTATGGCCGTTTTACCGAAGGCGTGTGAGAATCCGTGCGCATCGGGAGCCGCTGCCGCCCTCCGGGAGCAGAATCCGGGCGCCGGATCGGAAATCTCCGAGTCCGGCCCAGGGCCGACCGGGTCGGAGTGCAGATTCGGAATTGGGGCCTCGCGGGCGGTTCCGATCACCAGGCGAGGAAATATCCACGTTTTACCGAAGTGGTGCGAAAATCGGTGTACTAGTACACACGCCCCGAGGTGGCATTTCGGGGGCCGGGCTCGAAATTTCACGAGACTGGCGTCTTCTCGACCGGCTCGGAGAGGCGATTCCGAAGAGTGGTCACATAAGCGATTCTGATACCCGGGCGGAAAGTTATACCCATTTCATCCGTAGAAGGGGTGGGAGAATTCCGTCAGGGGTGGCGAAATCGGCCATTTTCGCGCGCACTCGTTTACGACGCGGGTAGGAGCCGTCGGGCCGCGTCGACGGCGACCTTCGACCGTCGAGAAGGGCCGATTCTGAAAAAAACGCGACCTTCGACCTCAGAGGAGCCGTGTGATCCAGGAGACGTCGCGGCAAAAAAACATGAATCGTCGGCAGGAATCGAAATTTTGGTGGCCGGAACGATTGATTTTCGACTCGAAAACGGCGTCCGATCGCCTCGGCAATCGATGGCGACGAGCGCCTCTGAGTGCCGATTCCTAAAAGTGGTCATATAAGCGATTCTGATGCCCGGGCGGAAAGTTATTGCCGTTTTATCGAAGGCGTGTCGGAATCCGTGCGCATCGGGAGCCGCTGCCGCCCTCCGGGAGCAGAATCCGGGCGCCAGACAGGAAATCTCTGAGTCCAGCCCAAGGCCGACCGGGTCGGAGTGCTGATTCGGAATTGGAGCCTCGCGGGCGGTTCCGATCACCGGCGAGGAATATCCACGTTTTACCGAAGTGGTGAGAAAATCAGTGTACTAGTACACACCCCCGAGGTGGCATTTCGGGCGTCGGGGTCGGAATTTCACGAGATTGGCGTCTTCTCGACCGGCTCGGAGAGATGATTTCGAAGAGTGGTCACATAAGCGATTCTGATACCCAGGTGGAAAGTTATGCCCATTTCTTCCGTAGAAGGGGGTGGGAGCAATCCGTCAGGGGTGGCGAAATCGTCCATTTTCGCGCGCACTCGTTTACGACGCGGGTAGGAGCTGTCGGGCTGCGTCGACGGCGACCTTCGACCGCCGAGAAGGGCCGATTCTGAAAAAAATGCGACCTTCGACCTCAGAGGAGCCGTGTGATCCAGGAGACGACGCGGCAAAAAAATGCAAATCACCGGTAGGAATTGAAAATTTGGTGGCCGAAACGATTGATTTTCGACTCGGAAACGGCATCCGATCGCCTCAGCAATCGAAGGCGACAAGCGCCTCTGAGTGTCGATTTCGAAAAGTGGTCATATAAGCGATTCTGAAATGGAATTTTTAAACTTCCTTAAATCATTTAAAGATTTAAGTTTCTATTTTTTTATCATGTTGTCTCATGTTCTCATAGCATGAATGCGCATTGCTAATCCAAGTCCCGCCGAACGCTACATGAGCGACGATGGCGTGAGATGAATCGGCAATTCGCACAGCGCGGGCGTGCCAGTCACCGAAGTGACAATCGATTGGTTTGCCTCCGAGAGTCAGAGGGCTTAAAGTCTATTGTGCGCGCCGTTTGACTTCGTCAAACGAATGTGAGTGGTCGGGTCCTGGACCAAAAACCCGTCGTTGCCTAAGCGCAACGACGTTAATTACATCTTCAAAAAAAGGAGAAAACCCTTGATTAATCGGCAGATTAGAAGTCTCGTGACCTTAA
>JACBKR010000084.1:0-43268 GCA_014218235.1 Colocasia esculenta | reverse complement strand
GCTTTTGGGGGAGGGGGGGTGGCAGGGATGGGGAAGGGGGGGTGACTGTGGGGGAGGGGGGGGAATGTGGGGGAGGGACTTGGTGGGAGGGGATGGGGGGCGATAGGGGTGGGGGGCTACGGACGGGAGGGGGAGGGGGAGGGGGAGGGGGGCCGCTGAGAGAGGTGGGGGGCTGCACACGGGAGGGGGAGGGGATGGGGGGCGACAGGGGTGGGGGGAGATGGGAGGGGGAAGGGAGGGGGCCGCCGAGACGGGGAGGGGGAGGGGGAGGGGGCCGCCGCAGAGTGGGGTGGGGGGGGGCTGCGCACGGGAGGGGGAGGGGGAGGGGGGCCGATCGGGGTGGGGGGGGCTATGGAGGGGGAGGGGGAGGGGGGGGGGCACCTAGAGAGGTAGGGGGCTGCACACAGGAGGGGGAGGGGGTCGCCGAGAGGGGGAGGGGAGGGAAGGGGGAGGGGGGTACGTACCGGAGGCGGTGCTCGACGGAGAAGGCTCGACGGTGGTGGCGGCGGTGCAGGTGAGCAGCTCGACGGTGGCGACAACGCTGGTGTAGCTCGACAGCGGACGGCGGCGGTGGTGCAGCTCGACACACGGCAGGAGCAGTGGCGATGCAGCTCTCGGCGGCGGTGGAGAGGGAGAGAGAGAGAGGAGAGAGAGAGGAGAGAGGAGAGAGGAAGGAGAGAGAGGAGAGAGAGAGAGAAGAGAGAGAGAGAGAGAGAGAGGAGAGAGAGAGAGAGAGAGAGAGAGAGAGAGAGAGAGAGAGAGATGGAGAGAGAGAGAGAGAGAGCGAGCGTTCACAAGGATGGCGGTAGCGCGAAGTGCGGGTTTACTGACAGATATTTCCGACGAAATTATTCAGTTGGAATATCCCTCGGTAAGTATCCGACTAAAATTATTCGTCAATATTTCCGACGGATATTACGACGGAGTCTAGGGCAGTATTTCCGACAAATATACTGACCAAAAAATATTTTCGTCGGCATTTCCATCGGTATTACGACGGAAAAAAAAAAATGCCATCGGTAATACCGCTTTCTCTTGTATTGTTGATAATGTGCTCCAATGGATTTTAAAGAAGGAGTCTTCTCAAACCAACATAACTATTGTGCCTATTGTGGATGGGTGAGTGATGAAATTATTTTCATAGAATGAAATATTTATTTCATATTAAAAATTTCTATGTTTTCTTATAGGGGCCATTGGAACCTCCTTATTTTATGTAACTTTGGGAAGCCACTTCACAAGTATTGTGGGCCATATATGATTCTTCTAGACTCTCTACATATGGGGATCCTTTGAGTAAGGAGCCAAATATAAGAAGGTAATAGCGAAAGGAAATTATGCACATTTATCTTCTAGACTTCTAGACTCTCTACATATTTCTATATCAATTATGCACATTTATCTTTAAAGTTCTTCTTATTTATAGATTGTAAGGGAATATACAAGGCAAGTGGAAGGATGGAAACTGGCTGTGCAATCAACTCTATTCCCCTTCTACTTCCTAAGATGCTTCCATTACACAGTTATACTTTATATTGAACTTTGTTGCCCACTAAATATTTCTGGTTTATAGGTCCCACAACAAAATGGTGGGGAGGAGTGTGGTGTCTTCATGTTTCTATTTGGAATGAATGCTCCAAAGTCTTTTACTCGAACTTCATATCCATACTTTGTAAGTTAATCCATTTTTTTGTCTAACTTGTAAGGAGTGATTATGTCTAACTTTGTAAGTTAATCCATTATACTTTTTACAGTTTATCTGAGCATTGGTTTTTTATGATGATGTGATGTGTTGAGAAAAAGATAAGGACTTTTGAGAAAAGATGTGAAACAGAAGCAGCAAAAATGTCTTGCAAGAAAGATTGATAATGTGGAGATAGAGGATAAAGTAGAAGGCACAAAAATTCAGAAATCATTAAAGAGAATACATTAAATGAGGAAATACTAGCATGGAAAATATGCAAGACTCGAGGACCTACATGTAGCAAGAGGTTCATGGCATGGAAAAGTGATAAAAAAAATTATGTGAGTGGAACGATGTTGGCCAAACCTGTTGGTCCTGGTGGTCGTTCCTAAGAACATTCTTGGGTATTGTGGCAAAGAATGCTTCAAAATTGCCGATTGATATTTCTGTTTGGAATAAAATACCCAAGCACCTCATTGAGGATGTGTGGGACTTTATCAAGGTAATGTGCAACTTCATTCCATTAATATGTATATTTTGGCTTTGTAATATATTATCAAATATTATCAAGTTGATGCTCAACTTCTATCCTTGTAGAGAAAGTATGATGTGGACAATCGGAGAAGAAATGGATGAAAAGATATTCTCAAAAGAGGAAGTATCACAAGTATGCCTTGCGAAGGAAAATTTTTAAGCAGAGTAAAAAAACAGTCAAATGAATCCACCAGAGCATTTGCATATTAGCACAGACATGTGGAAAGAAGCAGTGAAGCTATGGACATCTAAACTTGGGTGGTAAGCAATTTGAAATATGTCAATTGCTATTTAATTAGATCATGTATAACTATACTACATATTTTGCAGCGGAGGAGTGAGTAAATCGCAAGAATAAGGGTGTCCATAAAATATTTCATTGTGCAGGAACTCAAATATTTGCAGACATCACAAAGTTGAGGTAAAGTAAATAAAATTAACATGCATTTTTTTATTCTTTTTATGTATATATTAACTATACTTGTGTATAAGTCTTAGTTACAAAAAAGTGGACAAGACATGGATCGTTCTGAATTGTTCATCGTCACCCATACTAGAAAAGATGACATTCTAGTAAATAGCGAATGTGCAGTTGTCATTGTAAGTGTGAATGCTTTCATTTATACCTATGTGTCAAGATGTTTTATTTTTGACCTCCAAGCTATGTTTCAAATAGGAGAAAATTCAAGCCTTAAAACAATCACATCTTCAGCTAGCTCTTCTCAGACGGTGGCATCTAAATAGATATATATTCTCAAGTGCTTGGTGAAGACAAACCTAGTCGTGTACGAGTTTAGGTACCGGACCGACACCTGCAACTTTATGGGGAAGGAGTACAGATATTTTGAAGGATGAAAATAAGAATTGGGTGACCTGTTAAGGATCTTGAAGAGAGGATTGCCAAGTTGGAGTGAACAGACTCAAAATTTTAGGTGATTTAACTCATGTTTTGGAATAACTATAGTTTACATAATATTATTGTTTGATCACTTATTATATTTTACATGTAGGAGGGAAAATAATAGTGTGGATGGTGGAGTGGCACCAAAAGAAAGTGTAAGTGTGACTAAACAGGATGCACATTCTGTGAGTTTTCAATAGCAAATGTGACTACATTGTTTGCAAGTCATTGATATCTCCTGATACTTGAGTAACTGAATTTTCAGTAGCAAATGTGCTTACAGAAAATATACTAATATTTTTAGTTGCGTTTTCAGTTGTAGTTCCAACCAAAAAATAAACAAAGGTGTCCATGGTGTTGTGAGCTGTCATGCCAAAGACATTAACACTAGGGGGAAACTGTTTGAGAAAGAGATGGAACAAACCTGATGATTAACCAATTGCTCGCCATCTACAAGAATGGAACTAAATGGCAGTTTACATTAATTTAAATCTGGAACTTCACAACAGAAGGTGGGCCTGTTAAAACCAAGAAGCAGAACCAAAATAATTATTAGAAGATGAAGGAAAATAAAGTTAAAGGTTAAAATTAAAGTGAAAGGTGGAGGAAAATTCCTATCTTTCTTAGCTGTTGTGCCAAGGTAGATCTATCAAAATGGGATTGTTAAGCGCTCCATGTAAGAGGTCAGTCAGTTTTAATTTCCTTTTTGTCAGATGCTCCCATTATGTTCCAATTCAGTTCCATATAGGAAATGTTAGTGAAGGGTGTTGGTTTTGTGTATTAGCAGTTTCTTGATATCTTATTGAAGTGTTGCGGCACAAGAACTTGTTTGATTCTTGACCATGCCCTATCCAAAGCATGTACATGTAGTAAAGGCTGAATTATTCATAAAAGAGGATTATCTGGGTGGAGAAGCAGCAGAGATGCTACTCCTGATCATGTTAAGGGAATGTGGATATCTTCATTGAAAAATGAAGTGGTGAGCATATGGGTCTTTGAGATTTTGTCCATGACATAGCATCCTCAGGTACCCAGACTGTGTTCATCTATCTGGGTGCAAAGATGGAACATCCTATTTCAATTTCCTTTTGTAGATATATCAAATAGTCCCATCCCCGATAAGAATTATTTGAAGTTCTCCACCCCCTACATATGCAGAAATTTCAGATCATTCTTCAGATGAGCTAAGACACTACAAGAAGGAGAGCATTTGTCAACGACAATATGTCAGCGGCTAGCAAGATCCGCTGACAAAAGAGACATACGTCAACGGCTTTGTACGTCCGGTAACATATCTTTATATTTGTCAACGGCCTCTTTCGTGCGTTGACATATCTTTACTTTTGTCAACGACTTTTTATGCATTGACAAATCCTTATAATTATATTTTAACATTTTTTTTTGATAATATATTATTTTTATTGACAATTTTTCATATATATTATTATAAATAATCATTAATAAGGAAAATTAGATATAATATTAATATAATATTTTAATATTGATAAAATATAATAAATAAAAATCAATATTATTATTTAATTGAAAGTAATGTCAGCGGCTAACCAACCACTGACATATATTCTTTTTTTACCCCCGCCCCAAACCCCCCACTACACGAAGCTGGCCCTAACTCGCTCCTGCAACGATCTCCTCCTCTGGCGATTTCTCCGCGCCCTAACTCTCGAGCTCCTGCGACGATCTCCTCCTCCGGATCTCCTTGCGCCGGCTGCGTCCTCCTCCGAGATCTCCCTGCGCCGGCCGCGTCCTCCTCTGGCGACCTCCTCCTCCTCCGGCTAACTCGCGAGCTCCTGTGACGATCTCCCAGTCGCCCCTGTGCCGGCCGTGTCCTCCTCCGGTGACCTCCTTCTCCGACGACCTCCTCCTCCTCGGAAAACTCGCGAGCTCCTGCGACGATCTCCAGTCGCCCCCGCGCGGCTGCGTCCTCCTCCGGCGACTCCCCTCCTCGGCTAGCTCCAACAAGATCTGCAGGTCCTCTCTCTCTCTCTTTCTCTCTCTCTCTCGCATCAGGACTTGCTCCCCTTTGCCGTCAAGCGGCAGAGGGGAGGATCTCCAATCGGATCTCCAACCGGATCTCGCTTTCTACTGTCTTTTTGTATTGGCCGATCGCCGATCGGTATAATCTATAAGATTGATGTATGCTCTTAAACTGAGACTGTGGATCGAGTTTTGGCTAGTTTCTTTCTTTTCTGTACTCCCTAAGCTGTAGATATATATATGTATATTATATCCTATCTGTAACGCCATGGTCTATGTAGTTTTGAGATGCGTCATAATAAGTAATAAGTGTTTCATCTATTTGGTTTCAATATCGGAAAATTGAAGTCCAAAGTCAAGGTGTTCCTCGGGAAGATTTGCCGGCAATAGGATCAATTCCAGGTTGTGATAGAGTGAAGTTTCTCCAGCTGTGTCTTCGGTGGTTCTAGTTTTGAACTTGCAGAACATTTATTCATCACAAATGTGGGAATGTGGAGGTGGTGTGGATATACCACTCTCCCCAAGTTTTTGCAGCGGTACACACAGTTAAGCCACACCGAAAGGAAAGAGAGAAGTCAAATTAAGAGACTGATGAACCAGTTACCTTCATGAATCTTATAGTACATGTAGAAAGCACAAGGGTCATATGGAAAACAAAACAGACCATTTGGGACAGCCTTTCTTCTCCTCTTGAACAACTAAGCACAAAACTACCTGAAGGGAAAGGGATGGTTGATGGCTTAATGGGCATGGGCACACAGACGCCCCCTGGGACCAAATGAACCTTTAAACCTGTGCACATATGGACGCTTTTGAGAGCTCACCTCGTCTCTCCTAATTAGCTCTTGCAGGCATCTACTTCGGTTGTATAAGAGATTCTAGAGCTAACTTTCTTATCAGCTTCACCTTCTAGGATATCAAACAGTAGATTAGTTTTTTTTTCCTTATCTTAGTCCACCTAAACAAAGTTGAACAACTGATAGATGGCATTTGGTCTTCTAGTAGAATAACATGGATGATGGAGTAATCCGTGTCTCACATCATTTTCTTTCTACTCGTCAATTGTACCATCCTATTCCTTTTGATGTGGGATCAATCTAGACAATGGTGATTATCCCATGTAAAAATTAGGAATTAATGGGTAAGCTAACCATAGTTGTGAAGGTCATCGTAGTATGCACACAGATGCATAGGAAGGACATCTGTTAATTGTCACTTCTCCATTCTTTATTTTGTCAATAAACTGATGATCTATTGAAGGAGTCAAAGCCAATTAGAGGTTCTGTTTGCTTGTAAAAAAAATAAACTTTTTGTAATTATTTCAATTTTATAGTATTTTTCAATTGTTCATATTCCCCACAGCCATTTCAAGCTGTGACCTTAAGACTTTTCACGGAAGCCATGTATATATGATTTCTGATCTATTAAGGCATATAAAAAATAGATTACAACCAATAAATTTCCAATAGAACATTGTAGATTTTTGCAAGATGCAAGTATATGAATGTGTGATTTTTGCAGGATGTGATTGTCTTCATATATTTTAATGCAGGATGCAAGCGTATAGATATGAATGTGTGGATGTGGTGTGTGAATGTATGGACCTTTTTTCTTCTTTTTGTCCATTCAAGACTTTTGTTAGGGTATATGTTTTTACCGTCTTTTGATGGTAATGACATATCGAGCATAAAGTCTTGAATTGTCCTATTGGATAGTTGTGGATATTTGATCATCTGATGTTCCATTATATGTGCTTATGATTGTCTTAAAATTTCGACGGCATCTCCCTACTTTCTCTAATATACCTGCTAATTTTAACTACTCATTTTTCATTGTAGTTTATACGAGTGATTTTTTGAGCGAAGTTAAATTTAGTAAATGATAGTGGTATAATGGAGAAGTGTGGGGAGATGCTGCCGAAATTTAAGACAATCATAAGCACATATAATGGAGAACATCAGATGATCAAAATATCCAGGATGGGCAAGATTTGATGTAGGTACCCCATTTGTTTGACAATGTATGTATACAAGTGAATGTACACATGTGGATTTGCTCTTGATATAAGGGAGGTGCTGCCAAATTTTTATTGAATTCTTTGTTTATGGTTATAGGATATATAGAAATGGCTGGACCTGATAAGACTTGGATGGAACTTGTTAATAATCGAGGAGATCCTAGATATATGAAGGGGGGGAGTCTTTTTTGGAGTATGCTTTTCATGCAGATCGAACAAGATACATGCATGGTCAATACCGTGAGTGATAATGTCCATGTCGGAATTGTCGTAATAGAGTAAAGTTGACCGAAACAGAAGTTGAAACTCATCTTATAGTAGATGGAGTCTGGACACACTATAACAATTGGTATGTCATGGAGAGACACCATTTGACATCCTTTATGTGGAGGCAATAGGGCACCCAAGCAGAAATAAGACAGACAAATATCTCCTCTGTACATATGAGTGACCAACTGCTAGATATTGATTCTATACATATGTTGCATGAGTTTCAACAAGCTGAATTTGCCATTTCAATGGAGGAGCATGAGCCAAATTCCAAAGCAAGTGACTTTATAGATTATTATAAGATGCTGAAATGCCATTATATGATGGGTGTCCGAAGGTTTCAAAGTTGTCATTTCTTTTGAAACTGATGCATATTAAGACAATGAATCAAGTGACCGATGCATGCAAAAATGATTGTATATTATTTTGGAAGGAACACAAAGATAAAGATCGATGCCCGCAATGTGATGCATCTCGATATAAGGAAAGAGTGCAAGACGTAGATAATCAAGTTGATAATGAGAAGGTGAAACCTGGCAAACGAATACCCAACAAGGTCTTGAGCTATTTTCCATTGAAAGATAGATGCAAAGGTTATTTATGTCATCTAAAATAGCCAAGTGGATGACATAAATAACTGAGAATAATATTTTTTCAAGTCAAATGTTCTATCTACTTGCATCTCATGCGCAGGGCCATCATTAGGAATCATCAAGTCAACTCTTAGACATCAATCAGTCCAAATGAACAAAGCCCAATTCTGATCCATCTAATACAGACCAAAATATTAATATCCTTAACAGGAACAACAACGATTCTCCTGGTAGTATTGCCCTATGCAAGTGTGCTTTTCTTCTCCTTTTTTAGATTCTTTTGTTGTTGGATCTGAATGATACAGACCATGTGAACAAATTGGTGTGTGACTGTTTAGCAGCAGTTGATTTCTGAAGTATGGAATTTTGTGCTTTTGTTCTTACGCAATGCCTTGATTCCCACTCTTTTGAGCTGTCAGTTCGATTTTATTTACAAGCACATTTATTTTCACTACTTTTAATGTGAAACTAAAAAAATTATGTCTCTATACAGCATTATACAGGCAAGTCTTTTGATGATGCCATTGCCTCAGTTCCAGCTGGTGTTAATCCCCAAGATTGGCAGATAATGTGTGCAAAATGGAACACTTCGGATGAACAGGTAATAATAAAGTTTTATAGTACATCTTTATTTTTTTTTAACATTTTAAAATATTTGTTGGCAGAATATCGCTGATCTCAATGAGGCAAATCGGCCTCATCAATCTATGCCATATAGAAAGGGCAAGAAGAGTCATTATCAATGAAGGATGATTTTGTAAGTTAAATATTTAGTTAAAATTTACTGTCAATTTAATATTACTAATTCTTACTCTCTTTAACACATGTGAATAGCACTTGATCATGATCGTGAACCTAATCGTGTGGAGATCTTTAAATTGGCAGATGCAAGGAATTACCTAATGGCAATGAGCAGTGGGTAGATGACAAGAGTAGGAGTCGATATGAGTGTATTTTTAAAATTTATAATTAATGTTTATGTGATATTTTTTTATGATAAATAATATTTTTTTTCTGAATTTTTTATGCACGAGAGGATGATTCAGCTATCGACTCCTCACTAGATAGTGAGAGGGGGAGTACCCCCATTTTCTGAGGAGGCTTTTGTTTCAGTTATGGGGAAGGACCAATCTGGTCGCATTCATTGCGGAGGCAATCGGGAGACACGTCGCACATGGTATGGGACAGGAGAAGGGTCGAGTTCTACTGACTATCAGCAACAGATTAGCAACATCGAAAACACTCTCATAATGGAGGTTGAGGAGTTGCGCACAGAGGCGCGCAGACGGGACTCAGAGATGGATGAATGCGGAGAGAGTTGGAGCAGCTGCGTAAACGAGAGTTGAGATGGATGACATACGTAGGCAGATGCTGTAGATGAGTACATTCATGACTCAGTTTCAGACTAGTCAGAGATTTGCTGCGTCCAGCTCACCAAGAGGACCAGAGGACGACCACGTAGATACTGATGCGGAGGGAGATGACTATGATGATGATGTTGATGATGATGAGTGATGATGATGATGATGATGATGATGAGATGATGATGATGATGATGAGTGATAGATTGATATTTTGATGACATTAATTTAGAGATTTTGTGTTGTATAAATTGAATGTTTAGAAACTTGATGTTGTATGAATTGAGTATTCAGAGACTTTGATCTTATATGAATTGATGTGGATTTAGTATGCTTGTTTTCTGTTGTGTGTGCATTTAGGTATTTTGTTTTCTTGCCATTTTTCATCGTTCAGATAATGATGTTATATTCAGGATGTGGGCCAAGAGTCTCAAGACTATAGACAACGATTTTCAGGCCTGTGCCTCCCTCGAATCAAATATCAGCCACCGTAACATTTGCGGTAGTCCACAACTATGCAGCTGAGCGCTTAGTTGATAGAAGTGGCAACATAAACCTGCTAGACGCATGCTTGTCTAACTTGTTTAATGTTTGACTTCATCTAATTTTCTCATTCTGATACGCTTCATCGATTTGTATCTCAAGGTTTTGTGATTCTAAAATTACCACTCGACTGAGTTTGACTTCTATCTGTGTTGATTCTAAAATATGAATTAATCTTAGGTATTTTTGTATAAACAGAAAATTAGAATTTTAAGAAAAAATATAAAAAAAGTATACAAATATTTGTCAGCGGCTGAAGCCGCTGAGAAAAATAAAGTTATTATTTGTCAGCGGCTCTTTTAGCCACTGGCATAAAAAATATTTGTCAACGGCTCTTTTAGCCGCTGACATAAATTTTTTTGTCAGCTGGCATTAGCCGCTGACGTAAATTCTTTTTGTCAGCAGATATAAGCCGCTGACGTAAATTTTTTTTTGTCAGCGAGTATAAGCCGCTGACGTAAAATTTTTTGTCAGCGGGGCATAACCCTTGACGTAATTTTTTGTCAGCGGGCCTCGTCTTCTGTTGACATATGATAAGTCGACGACTAAAATGTCGACGACGTTGTCTACGGATTGTGGCCGTGACATATTGTTTTGTCAACGGATTTTTTATTATTGTCAACGGCTCATAGCCGCTGACAAATGTCGTCTGTCTTTAGTGACATTCAAATCTCATGAACACCCATGCTGGCATCTTTCTAAACTCATCTACCTCTTGAAAACCATACTTTCTGGGAGAAATGGTCCTACACCACCCTTAGCCAAAGATTCCATCACCTTTGTTAATCCCTCAACTCCTACTCTGGTCTTTACAATTTATTTCCTCAAGCACATCAGATCTACTTTATAACTTCTCATGTCCTTTCCAAGCACCCTTTCTCTACTCCACATGATCCCTTACATTCCACAAGGCTATCACATCTCTAATCAAAACAAGAATTAATATCTATATTTTCTTATCTCCTTCAAGCATCTAAATAGCAATTGAAATTGTTGCAGTGCCTACGAATCCTCTGACATGTACCCAATTGAAAAGAAAACATATAAAACTAAACAGCAGATGTTCATATAATCAGGAAATATAAAAGATCCTCTAAAACTCTATAGTTTACTTACCATGAAGTCCTTGAGGTGAAATGTCCTGAAGTAGTGATCCACATTCTTTAACAAAACCAACAGCAACCCTAGAAGCAACAAAAAAAGGATAAGGTGCGTGAGATAGAAGATTGGTATTCAGGATTGTAAGTGCCTTAAATCTTTACCTCCACACTATCATTAGCCAGATTCTCCAGAAGTGCAGTCAGAAGTGCGTATAATTAAGACTGTGGAGGGCAGTGGCGGATCATGAACATTAGTTCAGTGGGGTCACTTGAGTCTAGGGGGATCACCTTAAATTCAGTGGGATCACCTTACATAAAATTTTAACTTATACAAACAAACAAAAAATCCTTTAAGACTCCCCTAAGACTCTCCTTCCAAGTCAGTGGGGTCACGTGACCCCACTGAGTTGTAGGAGGATCCGCCACTGGTGGAGGGGAGGCCACAGACAGGGGAAGCTGTCAGCGGGCCTCCTATCCTTCGGAGTGGTGTGATAAAATTCAGACATCACTAATGAATATGGGTGTTTCTTCACAGCATGATGGCACTGATCCAAAATAAGAGATGGATTGCTCCATTTTTATTATACTGATGTTCAGAAAATTGAGCTGTCATAACCATCACCTGATTACTTGAACTTGAGTAATTCTAAGAATGCTATATTATGTGATATCGATTGATGTGGGTGACAGATTTTTTCTACTATGTTATCTGCATCTTTTGATGTATTGGTGTCAAATGAAGTGCTAACTAGATCTCTATCCTGAGTTTATTATCTCAACAAGATGATTAATCATTTCTCAACTTTTTTACTTGTAGTTGACATCAAAACGAGTTAAATTGTTGGATATGTATGGAAGTCAAGTGGCCATCAGAATTATCATGAGCATAGATCCAACGAAAATAGTGACTGACATGCCTATTGGTCAAGATTTTTGTGAAGTTGCTGTCTTATTGGCGAACAAACCTCACTCTCCACTATTATTAAGGACCATAACAGGAAGACAATGAAAGATGCTATTGGAAGCCACATCCTATAGTTTCTAGAATATGTATGTGTTCCACTTGTTTATACTTTAAATGTTTGTCATGTTGTGATAAAATTTTCCTAACTTTGCCTTGTCTCTCTCTGTCTTTTTTTTGACAATTTTAAGTGCAATTGGATTTTAAGAGCCAAGTTGGTGATCATAATTAGTATCTTAGCTATATGTGATGTTCCACTTATTCATGCACACACGTCTTATACATTGGATGAACAATATGGAAAGTACTTGTCATGTGTATACTTTAATCTTAGTGATGAAACTTTCTAGATGTATATTCACCTTTACTTTTGATGTTATTTAAATTGTGAAAAATTGTGGATGTTTGTGTTGGATGGATGTGTTGGATGGATGTGTGAATGGATGTGTACATGAAGTGTTGGTTGTGGATGTGAATGGTATGAATGTTGGTTTTGGATGTGAATGGTATGAAGTGTTAGTTTGGATGTGAACATGTAAGAACGTTTGTAATGGGTGACCCTAGAGGTCACATTTCAGAAATTATGTACAATTGTAATTTGCTAGGTATATATTTTCCTACAACTATTATTTGATAGGTGTATCTATCTAGTGCATCTAGTTAAATAACTTACACAATATATACGTGGTAATAAGTAAAAACAAAGTCTACTCCTACGAGTTTTACTTCGTAGGTATACGTTTTACCGACAGTATTTATACTACGAGCCAAGTCGTAGGCAAAGTTGTAGGTAAAGACCATTACCTACTATTTTTTACCTACACCTATGGTTTTGGGTTGTAAGTATAACCCGTTTTTCCAGTAGTGACATAAGGTAAGCACAAGTAAATTAACATAGGTTAACAACTTTTTTTGTTGTGATGTAAAAATATGATAACTCTTTGTTAACTTTAGTAGAAGGTTTTCCCTCTGTTAATTTATGTGGACTTACAATCGAGGGGTAAGTCGATAACCTACCTACATTTTTAAATTGGTAAAGCACTTATCTAGGCTGCTAAACCTATTTTACTAAGGTTATCTGATTACCAAACAAGTCCTAAAATATTATTTTAATCTCTCTCCTCTCTCTCTCTCTCTCTCTATCTCTCTCTCTTCTCTCTCTCTCTCTCTCTCTCTCTCTCTCTCTGATCATCATTAATTAGAGTTTTATCCTATTATTTGGAGTCGACTATATGAATTTTTTTCGTCACAAATTTTTTTATCAAATATTATAATTATATTTAGTACAAATATTTAGACTAAAATTTATGTAAAAATTTGACATTATTTTTACTACCGATGAGACCTACATGGCACCTCCTATGCTTCTCCGTCTCCTCCACTGCACTCTTCTCTTCTTCTACTTACTCCCTTCAACTTTGCAACAATAGTAGAAATAAACGATGTGTACGTACGATGGAATACGGTTACAAAGTGAGCATGGTCAATAGCGACTTCACTAAATTGCTCGCTCTCGGCCAACGCTATAGAACTGCCCTTGTACAGCCCTAACGTCTAGAACCTCCGATTTAATTATCGTCAGGCCGGGCCATTAGAAAGAAGACATCTCTCTCTCTATATATATATATAGAGTATGTTATGCTCCCGTTAGGAGTGCATGAAAGGGGCCGGCCCCTCCACCGCGCGTCGCGTGGAGGGGGCGGCCCCTTTCACATTAAATACGTCGTGTTTGTTTGTTTGTTTTTTTTTTAATTTTAGAACAATGCACACAAATGGTCTGTTAGTACTATTTGTGTGAACTAATATACTATTTGTGTGTACCAATGTTCAAAAAACAAACAAACCGGCGTATTTAATGCTGGAGGGCCCCCCTCCACGCGGCGCGCGGTGTGGAGGGGGGCGGCCGCTCCACATCGGCTATGCTTCCGGCACTGCGGCCGCTCCACGTAGGCTATGCTCCCGACTTTCTCCACGTCGGCTATGATCACGAAGAGTACGTACTATCCATACTGCTGGGATATATATATAACATATCTGTGGCAATGAGAACGCATATGAAAGTTAGGTACGCATGTGTCTAGAATCCAACTCACTCGATACCTCACCATAGATCGTAGGTGATTGCGCAATGTCCTGTACACTGGACTTCAAAAATGGATTACCATGTTCTCTTTACACTAACCACGCATATATCATCAGCAGTGGAAATTAAGGAGATAAGCTACGGTTTATTCTTCAATGGATATCATCTTCTGAGTAAACCCTTATAGCAGGCTGACCTACTTCTCAGACATACTTCTTTTAACCCTGATAATAGTTTAAGAGAATCTAATTTTGAATATTTTTATCTAATCCATCCTCTTGGCTTTTAACTTAAGATCCATTGGTTGCTTGTAAAATAAATTTAAAATTTTTATTTTCAAGAATTAATTTTTACAAAAAAATAATAATAAATAATTATCTATTTAATATCTATGTAAATATTTTTATGAAATGATTTTTTAATATTTATTTATAAGTAAAATATTTACTAATTTTTTAAAAAATAAATAAAAGCCTAAAAATATATATATGTTTTGTATATCGACCACCCGATCGCCCAACACCGGGTGCACTGGGCATTGGGCGTCGACTGTCGAACGTCGGGTGTTAGGCGGTGGCCTCCGAACGTTGGGTGCCAGATGGTGGCCTCTGGATGTCGGGCGCTAGACGCCCGAGCAAATGCCAGACGTCAGGCGTCAGTCTCCTACTGCCGAGCGCCGGCCTCCGACTGCTAGACGTAAGACGTCGGGCGCTAACAATCAGGCACCGAGCGCCTGCCAGGGACAAACGTAGAGATTTTGTTTAGTGGGGTCATTTAGATTTTTTTAATTTATATATTATATATAATATAAATAAATAATTTTAAATATATAATTAAAATAAAAAATTTTCAATAAAAATGAGACAATTCATTACAATCATTTCTTTTCTTATAATTATCTGCGATGATCCGACGGAGAGGTCCGCGACAACTGGGCAGTCGACAACCGTGCGAGGTCACCCATGCGAAGTGAGCTCAACGACGACTGCACATGCGAGATCCGCCACTAGCACTGCTGCTTCATTCTTTCTCTCGACTCACGGAGCATGGGTGTACGTAGGGAAGAACATGAAAGATTAGGGCCAAAAAAATTGAAATTTTAAGGTCTTAGATCAGGAATGGTTTGTTGTACCGCATCGATCGACCATGCCGCATTCTCCATAACACGGTACGGTATCATATCGTACCGTACCACTAAGATATGGTGAGAAATGAGCTAGTTTGATTTTTTTTTATTTTGTGAATTAATCAATATTTAAAATAAGTAAATTTCAATAGAAAATAAGTAAAATATAAGAATATCACATAAAGAGGTTGAAAATTATAAGTCATCGTATTCTGACACGATTTTAATTGTGCGTACCTCGATAGGATGGCATCGGCCGGTTTCAAAAATAAAGTCAAATCTGAAATCATCATAATTATTAAAAAAAAATATTGATTCTAAAAACATAAATATTAAGAATTATTGATATATAGATATTGAGATTAAGTCGATATAATAATTTTTAGGATAATTTCACTTGTTATATAATTAATTTAAAAATTAAACTAAAATTGTCATAATTTGTGCCATCTCTTAATTAGTTTATGTTTAAAATTTTATCTCAATTAGACATCGTTTAGACCCCTTACATGTGTCGGATGTGGAGAAGGAAATTTTTAAAAAAGGAGTGGGTAACCGACCGTGGCACGGTACAGGTCAACCATACTGCCATGGTACGCAACGGTACGAATCGACCATATCGCCATGATATGTGGCAGTACAACCAACCCTAATTTCGACACGACTTTAATTGTGTGCACCTCAATAGGACGTCATTTAGTTTTAATAATAAAGTCAAATTTGAAATCATCATAATTATTAGAAAAATTTAATGATTCTTAAAACATAAATATAAAAAATTATTATATATAAATAATTTTTTAGGATAATTTTCACTAGATGAAAAATTAATAAAAAATTAAACTAAAATTATCATAATTTGTATCATGTTTAAAATTTTATCTCAATTAGATATAAAAGATGTGAGAAAGATAAAAAAAATGGGAGTATCGAGAACCATATATGGCATGGTACGGCATGTGGTCCACCGCGGCACGGCCACCGTAAGATCAAGTCACTTCTGGATAATTTTAGTGGGGTCACCCCTTTATAAAAAACCCCAAAAACCTACATTTATAATGTAAATTTCAAAAAAAAAAATTTGCTACATCCGTCCACGGCGCCTGTCGCCAAACTGTCGTATATCGGGCACCGGTTGCCAAGCGTCAAATTGTCATTTGACGGCCGTTGAGTTTCAAACATTAGATACTGAGAATTATAGTGAAGATTGTAGTCACACTTATGAAAATCCTATATGAAAGAGAAATTTAGAAAAATAATTTAAAGTGTCTTATCAAGAATGTCAAAATTAATAATTCTTGGTAAAAAAAATTCATGAATTAATTTTTCAGCAACACCAAACAGACAAGTATATACAATTTTTTCGTAAAAACGTTTACCCCCGTGAACTTTTACTTCAAAACAAACGGATCCTTAATCGCCTCTATCGTTAACTCGATGCGCGCTTGTGTGAGGATGCAGACAGTAGATTTCAAGACCAATTGTAGAGGCTTACTTTTAACAGACAAAAGCTCGCTCTGTGTCCGAACAAGTACTGGACGTCAGAGAGAACCATATTGATCCTTCCAACAAAGTAGATTATATATATATTCCCGCATGTTCATCGATCTCAATCTGATCCCAATTCGTGCCTCCATATAAGTTATGAATATTATCGCAACTCCTCCATTTGGACAACGGACTGTGTCCCTGCAAGTAGCAAAATACCTGGAATAAATTCAATTCCAGGTATTAAGCCGAAGTGCTTCAAATGTGGGGATCATGGGCATAGGAG
Source organism: Colocasia esculenta (assembly GCA_014218235.1). NCBI lineage: Eukaryota > Viridiplantae > Streptophyta > Magnoliopsida > Alismatales > Araceae > Colocasia > Colocasia esculenta. The sequence goes on along the minus strand of JACBKR010000084.1, from coordinate 26,323 downwards.
CTCAAATTGCAAAACTCAGAAACTGGGGGTTGTTTCGCTCCGATGTCGGAACTCAGGCAGAAAAGGCGGATGAATTGAGATACCAGTCAGACAAAATTGGATGGTTGGTCAGAAGTTGTTTGTACAGAAAAAAAAAGAAAAAAAAGGTGAAGTAAAGAAGAATGAAAAAGAGTAGGGCAGCTTCTGTAGACAGTGACCTTTCGCATCCACCCTGATTCGAAAAGCTTTCAGCTACGAGAGAGAAGGAATTAGATGAGGTACGTAAGGGAAGCAAAGATGTCATATACCTTATCTCAAGACCGGCAGAGAACCGCCAGCTTTCCAATCGGGGAGGCCCAAGGAGGTTTAAATGAAGGCATCTGCTTGAGAAGGGTAGAGCCCTACAGGGGAGACAGATGACCTTGAGATATTAGGCAGCCCCTCAAAGGTCACCAAGGAAGCTAACAGTATAGTAGATAAGCTGAGAAAAAACTTGGGACCGAATGGTGAGAAATGGTGGAATTTGAAAGATAAGATGATTGTCAAAAAAAAAGGAAGGCTAGCTAAGGAAAAAGAATCTAGAGAGACCACACCGTTTTCTCTAGATTTCAAATTTGAAACAAGGAGCGAATCGAATCTTTTAGATTCTTGCAGAAGTGACAACAAGACACTCAGTAGATCTATCAAAAGGTGTAGATCATCCAAAGGTAGAAGATCTCCATGAAGATGTGTAGGGCAGAAAAGAAGGAGAGTCGAGGAAGATTTACTGAAAGAAGAAATAAGACTCGATCTTAATTTTCGGATCACAGGCTGGTGAGAGTTTGGCCATTAGAATTTTAGCAAAAGGATTCTCTCAAGATCTACGATTTATTTGTACTTTGTAGAGTAGGGATATATATTACAAAGTGATGGAAATGGCTCGCGACTACATTAAAGAAGGAAGATTTACTAAGGCTCAATTCGGTAGGATATTAGGAGTACCTTTTTGTTGTCGTCTAGTGTAGTGGTTTAGTGTGGTGTTGACTACGTATGTGGGTTAAGTTTTATGTTTCGTTTTTCTTTTCAGAGATGCCACTAGGCATCAATTATATATATATATATATAGCAAAATCCCCGATTTCATGCACCAAAATTGTTGTGGACGTACGGTCACGGCCAGTTGTCTCGTTGCAACGCATACGTAACCTCATTTATATATCTTTTTTGTAGGCATGATAAATGTTTTGGATCAGTACGATTACATACATGACTAACTTCTTCCTTACAATTATTCCCTAGCTAGTACCTAGCTAGTAATTAGGCCAAGTGCTGACTAGGACCTAGGTGACACAAAGTCTCGCCTTCTTATAAGGGACAGACATGCCCATACCTTCCACTGTACTAACCAATCAGGATGGCCATTTCCCCCAGCCCTTTTGTAAGTACGTAAGATGCTTTTGACTCATGTGTAACATGTTGTACGTCCTCGTTGCATCCAGACATGCTTCTGAGTTCTGACTCATGAGTCGAGATCGATGCCCTCGTTGTCTTCCGACAGAAACTGTAGGATCCTTCCAACTCCTGGGGACTGGTCCCTGCCTTAACGGACCGTCCTTCCACGTTCTTCATGGATCCATGTGTCGGTGCACGTACGGTCTCCTGTGGTCTAACGGCTCACACCCATATTGGTTACAGGGATAATACGACCTTGAAACCAGTTCATCGCCTACGAAGATAACTCATCAAAATACATGCCTTGTCTTAATATGCTTTCTACAATCAATTATACTTTCAGTTCTAATGTACGTAGAGTGGTTTTAGCATCAGGGTGATAACAACCATAAAATACTGAATGATAGGTTAATACTGTTCCTATCATATATACGTTTAGATATCCTACGTATTTATTGTTGGGCAACTAATTCAGCTCATGTGGCGTGTGAATAAAACATAGCCTATTAAGGTTATTTTAACCCTAGCCTTAATCAATTGGTGGGCATTGTTTTAGCTTGGTGAAAAAGAAAACCCAAAAACAGGATGCGTAGAACCGATCGCGTGCGCGGTTGTGTGTGAAAGGAAAAAAAAAAAAAAAAGGAAGAACATAACTGCGCACAGCAGCTGTCTAGTGCGGATGTGCGGATCTTGTGGAGAGGAGCATGAGAAGAAGATGAGGGCAACGTAAACGGCCGCTCTCAACTCTGGAGGTAGCATTTTCGGCACAGTTCGACTAGATTTTTAGTGTGTTCTTGCTATGGTTCGTGGGATCAAGAGTTTGAATTCTTTGTATATGGTAATGTAATCTTTATATCTTCGTTATTCTTTAGTGATTGTTAATCGAGTTTTGAGTAGAGACTTCGAATTTATATATTTTTATAATAAAATTATTTCTCTTTTTTCAAAGAGTTCTTCACATAAATTTTGGTATTATATGACATTGATCGATACTAGTGTTCCGTTTAATTCTTTATAAGTGACGCAGCAGTATGTTCTAACTCCATTCTCTCCACGAAGAGCTTTGAATATAGCGAATATTATATGTTAATTTATGCAACCAGAAATAGAGGATAGAGATCAGAATCAACTTCCTGGTGTATAGATTAGTGAATAATTGAAAATTCTCTTAAGCATGCATGCATGGGGCCTGCCATGAGATAGACGGATGCGCGTGTTGTTGATCAAACGAGTTCAACGTCGTCTAGCTACGCAAAAGCTTGGACCCTACATGGACGCACAAGTTTGACCGGCCTGCAGATGCGGACAAATTATGGATGGCTTGATGTTACACCACAGAAAAAGGAACCCTTCTTTTGTATGGGACACAGCTTTCTAATTCCAATTTTAACAATGAGAAAGGCTTAGTATATTTTTTTATTACACTTAAGTATAATATAAGTAGATACTAAATCTACGTGATATTTCTCACATGAGAATGGAAGTGATAAAATGAAAGTTTAATTATTGTGTCACATAAATTTAATCTCTAATCATATTATACTTAAGTATAATAAAAAAATACACTAAATCTTTATCTTTTAACAATTCATGTGACTTAGTAAAAGACGCTGCCTTGATGATGATTAGGCATTTGCGAGTGTACTGTGGCCCTCTGATTGATGCTGCTGCTGAGAAAATTCTAAAAGCAAATTATCCCAAAATTTGACCAAATTAGACAAAAGGAATAATAGTTTAGTGGTTAAGGTCCTCTACGTATACTTTATTAACCTAGATCCAGATCTCTACTTCTATATTTACTTATAAAAAAAAAAATAGTTCAGTAACATATTGTTCTGACGCAACTTTTAACACACCACGATCCTTCCTTTAGGAAATTTTGTGCATCCATTGGTGAATTCCATAATTAATCAACATCGGAGAATTGATGCTCCGACAACATGGCAGCATATATTAAGGCAACAAGAAAAAAGACAGGAAAAACTTGTACAGAGTAAAATCACCAAAGCCTAATCAACAGCCGTGTTGGACGCATTAATTTATCGAGTTCGTCTTAAAACAGTTCGATCCAATTGATATAGTTAACAAAAATAATATATAGAAAGGTAAATTTATTGAACCGTATCAACTGTCTTAGAAATTATCACAGGGGCACGACAAATTTTGATTAACGAAACGAAATTCAGATCCAGAAAACCATTGTCTGAAATGCATATCTCTTCAATGTTTAGCTTTTGTCAGTGTGATCAGGGCCGGGCAAGTGGCAACTGATATATATGTTCATCTAAGGAGGTAACATTTTGTCATTCCGATATGGGGTTAATTATATTATGTTATTTAGGAGCACGTCTATGCTGCAATTAATTAACCAAAAAATGGAACCATAATTTGGATGTGATTCTTTAAGGGATTTGCATATACACTCGTCTTGAAATGAGAACTATGTGAAAATCTGTGCTACATTGTCATGATCACGTATATACCCTTCATATAAAGTTCATCCTTGTGCATGTCATTTTTCTCATTTTCTATTAACGACAAATTGACAAAATATGTTAAAAGAGATATAAAGATATTTCAACAGGTATATATTGAATGTGCATATATGAGAATTAATTCACCTATATATGGACATATATAGGAATAAATACAAAGCAGTATATATAAACTTTTTGCATAATTTTCATTATAAGAGAGTTATATATGCAACACAAACCTTCTTTAAATAGGCATACTACATAGTGAAGAAGACAGGAGGGGGGTACATACCAAACCTAAGAAAACAAATAATAATTATTAGTTAGAACCCTATAGTCACCAGCATGGCCATGATAAAATTGACACGTAACATAACACTTGCTGCAATCTTAAGTGACCATCTTTCTTGTGCTTGTTTTTTATCAATAATTGCTGCTTATGACATGGGAAGAGGTCTTTTGTTGCATCCTTCGTCCTTCTTTAATTAATGTCTCCCTTTCACACCAGTACTTCCCGGCCACCATCCTTACGTCCCATGCCTATTATAAATATGAATTTTGAAGAATGAAATTTCTTTGCCAAAATTTGTAACATTGAGATCAATAAGAGAAAAAAAAAGGAAATTCAAAAGACGTGTACATAAATACAGCACTCAAAAACCAAACGTGCAGGAGAATACTCTTACACTGTCCCATAATCATTAGCAATGTATGCGTATATAACATTCTTTCGCGAAATATATATTTAGTATACATTTTTGCAAGTCACACATATCAGAGTTGTGATATTTAATTAGAGGTTTTAAAATAAAATGATAAAGAGGGAAATATTAAAAAGCTCTCAAATTAAATGTCACAGTTTTAGTGAGTGTGACTAATTTAATACACACTTTTAATGTGCACTAGTTATAAATATTTCTCCATTCTTAATACTCCATGGCACTTTCTCCTCTTGACCGCCCTCTCAGCCTCTATATATAAACAAGGAGGCCAACTATGTGCACCGAACTCACACTTCGCATGTTTCCCATTTGATCCATGGGAAACTGCATGAGGGTTCAGCCGGCGGAGTGCGGGGTAGACGACGACGGGGAGTACTGGGAGTGGGCGGAGGGCGACCACCGGCGGCGACACCTGGGAAGGGAATTCGCCGTGGAGGAGGAGAAGGTCGAGTTGTTGATGGGGGACGGGGTGGCGGTGCAGGCGGCAACAGCGGGGACAGAGGTGAGGATAAAGCTGAGCAGGAGGAAGTTGGAGGAGCTGCTGGGGAAGGCGGACGCGCAGAGATTGCCGCTGGGGCTGGTGCTCGCCCGCATGGCGTTCGACATGGAGGGTAGAGCTTCTCTCCGGCGTGGACGGCACTGGCGGCCAGCCCTGCATAACATACCGGAGGTGGCCGAGTGAAGGCATCGTCCGGGATGCATACATGGGGTTGTGGGGAAGTGGTTCACGGCTTCCACTTCCTTCTCATGTAGTATAAAGTGGGTGGGGCGGTAATACGTATGCATATATATATATATTATATATATATATATGCTGTATCGATCGCCTCCATCTCTCTCTCCTTCGATCGTTTGTTGCCCTCTCTCCCTCTTTCCTTCTGAAAATTACTGGTGAGGAATAAGGTTCTTGTTTTCTGGAGAGCACGCAACGGGGAGGAAAGATTTCATCTTTTTTTGTTTTTGTTTTTTTCCCCTGAGATTCTGGTATTGGGTTTGCCTGGTAAGCATTAAAATGATCATTTCAAGAGTATGTCTCCTTTCACAACTTTTTTTTTTTGACACAATCTCATCCATTCATTCAGATAAGTACAGGACACAAAAGTTGAAACAAACTCATACATGGTGTTCAAATCTCAATCCCAATTGTTAAGATTCATAAATCAGAGATCAACAAAGCTAATCAAATTACAGGACAACTAGAAAGACAATTTCATTGCCGGCAAAACATTGTCAGTGCCGAATTGAACTTGAGAGTTCTTCAATTGTCTTGTAATGGTGAAAACTTGGTCCTCCGATCGATCTAATACGGTTGCATCTATGGTAGTAATAACTAAAAAGAAAAGAAAAAAAAACCTCACATGATAGCCCTCCACATGAAGAGGGCTGATAATGCTCCAAATTTGCAAGGCTCTGAACATGAATATGAGATGATCCATCACCATGTACAGCTCCAAAAGAACACGACGAGATCGTGAAGTAAACAACCAGCTTGCCGCAAATACTAATAATAGTGGGATGGGATGTCGAACGAGGTGTGGAGAGAGAGGTAATAAGGCTTCAATAGCAAGGGGGAAAAGATATATGAATGTTGTTTTAGATTTGTTGCTCCACTAAGAAATTAAGAAGTAGGAGGTCAATACACAAGGGAGGTTGTCACGTCCCAATAGCAGCAGAATTATTAAGACGTAATAGACAAACGATAAGTAACGAACCACTTATTACAATATATCACTACAACAAAAGTGGACAGCACTTACGTCGTAAAATCGTAAGTGTAAGTGTTAAAACCGTAAGAACAGACGTATACTTACGAAACTGCCTACGGTTCATTTTCGTAACTACAGCAAGCGTGGGTATAGCCTTACTTACGGTTACAATACGTAATAAATACATTCGTTTATTAACCGTAATAATATAGACTTGGCCTACTTTTATAAAGCGTAAGTATACATATGAAATACCGTAAGAAATATTCCAATAGAAGATGACATACGAAAATTAATCACTACGTTAGAAACCGTAGCTATTATCTGTAATTACGCATCTCTGAATCGTAAGAAAACTCTCAGTGCAAATATATATAATCCATAATTTGACTAAAAATATAACTTACATATTTACATACATCCACACACATAGCACACAACCTGCATATTTACATACACAATCCACACACATAGCACACAACCTGCATATTTACATTACACAACTTACACTGTTTGAAAAGAAACATTCACATAATTACACCGCCAAAACAAGTGCATATAGCACTGATTTATATCACATCACAAATGTACAACATAAAATTTAAACATCACATACACATCATTGTTTGTCTTGAGGATAAGACAATCATAATTGTTTTGGTCATAACATAAATCCAATGACCATAATTGTTTCATAAGGTGAGAGTGGACAATGTTCTTAAGGGAGGAGAGTTTTCTATTGGCACAATAAAACTTCAGGTGTCATCTAACTCAACCTGCAAAATAAAAATCATTCAATTAGTATACATATAAACAAGTTCATTTATTTTCCCAAAATTTCTGTAAAATAAAACTTCAGGTGTCATAAACTTACAAAGTCTTTGAACCACACAATGTGACTTCCAACAGCATCTTGACGGTTTTTCGTTCATTATCTTTCACAAATAGAGGTGCATTGGGTTTGTAAGCAACAAAATAGCTACCCCATAATACTCCTCGCCCAAACTCTTACCCATAAACCCATAACCATCTTAGATTTATCTAACGACATGATTATGGCATTGGCTACCGAGTGTCCTTCCATGTCACACAACTTCACTTTCTTGCCCAACATCAAACTCTGTTATTCAATTTATTTTATAGATCACACATCAAGACACAATTGAGTTTCTAATGAGAATATAGAACATAATGAGATAAAACATATTTACCTTTTTTCTTTAGGTTCTTACACTAGCAGATGATTGCACACAACTTTCCATATTGGGAGTACTTTCTACCTGTTTTGGCTGTCAAGAAAGAAGAAGACTAGTAAGAAAAAAAATATTTCACAAAGAAGACTTCATAAGCACAAGCCAGGAGTTTCTTTCTACTACTGCAAATGACCCACGAAATGTCTTCCACAGATCTATCTTTTAGTTTCCAATAGTGTACTCAGAACTAGCCAAGAAAATAGAAACAGGATTGCCTGGTGAAGGTTGATTATGTCTGAGAAGTTGCCTCTTTATCAAGTCAGCATTTTCTTTGCTTGAAGGCAAACAAGCTTGACTCGACATTCCATTGCTTGGAGGTCTCCAAGTCTCCAATTCTTAACAGGAACTATGATGACAAAGATCTCACATATAATATTTATGCAGAAACACAAATCTCCATCTTCTATTACCTCCATCCACAATAGATTGATAGTTTTTTTTTCATGAGCAAAATCTAAAGGTGGCTTAGAGAGATTGCACATCTTCCCAGTGGGAAGGTATGTCCCCAATCCACCCAAGCACAGCCCTTAAGAAATAATAAGATGAAAAGATATTAGAATAAGTATATTGCATAGTCCACCAGGGCATGCAAACCCCTGTACAGAGCACACAGGTCCCACAATAGGGGACTCCATTGAAAACACACAACAGGGGACACCATTGTTCTATGGACAAAACATGAAGAATCTTGATTGCCTTCTCCAAAGTACATATAATTGGGCATCTATACATGTAGAAAGCCATTAAGATATGATTAACTGGGGGATCAAATGAAGGAGTAATTACACTGCACGGGCTTCAACAAGAAGGCTAGCTGTTACATAGTTGGTAGGAATGTGAGAAAGCAACTGGTTAATTTCTGGCCTTGTAATAAGCTGAACTGTTAACTTCTTTCAAGTGTAGCAACTGGTTAATTCCTGACCTTTTCCAAGGCCTGAGGGCCAACAGATATCACTTCATCCTTCTTAAACTTAAAGAAAGGCATACAATTTTCTCCTTCTTTTACTTTTTTTTTTTTAGTCTAAAGCAACTAGGACAGAGAACTAGTCCAGTGCCATCATATATCATCAAGTGCCATAACTGTGGCCACTGCAGTGATCTGAGTGGATGTCCTCAGTCTCAATTCCATATTGGAGGTAAGCCTTTACCATATGTTATGTATGGAGTGTTGTTTTGTGATTCCAAACAGATGTAATGAAGAATGACCAGATATTGTGTAAAGGATTGGGACAATTCACCCTTTTCCACTTCTTAATATGTCTCTATAAATTACTAATTTTGACCCCATAAGCTTCATCCAAAGAGACACGCCAGGACAACAGGGACATGCCCAGAACAATAGGGACATGCCCAGAAAGCCAACTGAAAAGTATTATGCAAATCCATCTAAAGTACTTGCTAATCACATTTTACATGGATGAAATGAAAATATTTTAGCATTACCTCAACAACGATACACTCAACTTTATCCAATCTCTCTGCCAATTCTTTAACCATAGCATTGAGTACTTTGAGCATTTTCTGCTCTTAATTGGGTTTGACATTGGCTTGAAGTACCCCACAAACTTGTTGGTGTCGGGCCTGTGCCCACTCCACGTACTCGGCCAGGCCTTTCTTTCCCAAATACTTGTGAGTAAATATCATCTGCACTTGCAATTGAGAATGGTCTACATCACTCACTTTAAATTTAAACCATTGCTGAAATTCTAATGTATGACACCTCTCGATCTCTATTTCTGTTGATTGTGGTCTTCCACTCCGTATAAAACCAAGGTGCATACTATATAAAACACTTGTTATGAGATACACATATAAAGATGTACAATTAGGAAACATATAATATACAAGTGATCATCTTACTTACTCGATAAAAGAGCAATTGCCACACAATTGAACAAGACATATTGATGGCTTGGTTCAACTCTTCATCACTTAGATACAATTGGTGCCGGCACCTAAAGGTCGGCCTCCTTCAGAAAATATCTCCCATCCCTTTTTCAATTAGAATGTTACCATCATCTTCATTTCTTAAGGGTTGATTAGTCATGTCTGAACATCATCATCTAAATACCTAGCAGAAAATGTAAGTGTCTCCTCCACGATATAGCCTTCGGCCATTGAACCTTCTGGGCATGCCCTATTTCGAACACAGGACTTAAGTCTCACTAAAAACCTAACAAATTAATATTACACAGAAATCAAATTATTAACAACAATAAATGTTTTATAAATTTAGGCTAGACACATACCTTTCAATGGGGTACATCCACCTATAATGTATAGGGCCAGCAAGTCTTGCTTCATCAGGTAAGTGGATGAGAAGATGTACCATGATATCAAAGAAACTTGGTAGGAAAGTCATCTCCAAGCGACACAAAATGTTTGCAACTTCTTATCGTAGAGTATAGAAATCATTTGAAGATGATGTCTTTGAACATACTTGTGAAAAAAAATTGCAAAGATCAGTAATTACAGACCTCAATTCTTTTTGTGCCACTCCCCTCATTGCCAAGGAAGTAATTGTTGGATGAGCACATGACAATCGTGACTCTTCAAACCCCAAATCTTCTTGCGATCGTTGGGGTTCACACGCCTTGATATGTTAGATGCATAACCATCTGGAACTTTCACATTTTTAAAGACTTTACAAATGGTTTGTCTCTCAATGTTGCTCAATGTAAACATGGCAAGCAGCAACAACAATCTATTAGAGCTCAAAGTTTGTGGCTGAAGTGCAGTCCTTATACCCAAATGTTGTAGATCATTACGAGCTTTCAAGCCATCCTTAGTTTTTCCATCAATGTCCAAAAGAGTACCAACAATACTATCACAAATATTTTTTTCAATATGCATTACATCAAGATTATGTCAGAGAAGTAACAACTTCAATATGGCAATTCAAAAAAGATACTTTTTTTCTTCCATGATAAATAGTTGGGAAACCTTCAACATTACTCATAGATGTGTCTTTCTTATGTTTTTCCCTTTACCTTTGTTTTAGTTTTAGGAACCTTGCCAAAAGTAAAGGTCAGTCCATGTAACTGCTCCAATATATCAATCCCAGACATGAAATTGGTCTACTTCTCATTTCTTCTTTTATCAAATCGTCATTTTAAAGAACGAAATTTGTGATCCTCTTTCAGCATCTACGATGATTTGTGTAACAAAACTTCCCACTTGCTTCCAACATTGTGAACTTGTCTCTACATTACATGTAGGACAAGCTATTCGACCCTTGGTGCTCCAACCAGATAGATAAGCATATGCAGGAAAATCATTAATGGTCCACAGTAATGCAGCACGCATACAAAAGGTTTCACCTTTAGAAGCATCATATGTTTCAACTCCATGCCATAGTATTTGCAATTCTTCTACAAGTGGTTGAAGATACACATCAATATCATTTCCAGGTCCATTAGGCCAGGAATAATTAAAGATACAAAATATTTTGTGGCTTCATACACTGCCATGGAGGTAGGTTGTATGGTGTCAATACCACAGGCCATGTACTATGACTCGTACTCATTGTTCCAAAAGGATTGAAACCATCACTTGCCAAACTAAACGTACATTGCGAGATTCTAAACCAACTCATCTATGGCATCTAAAGCTTTCCAACAAGGGGAATCAGCTGGATGTCTCAATATACCATCTCTTGCCGCTCATCGCTATGTCATCTCATGTTTGCTGAAAATTTGCTACACATATATAATCTTTTCAACCTTGGAATTAAGGAAAGTGCCGAAGAACCTTCTTGGCTATCTTTTTTTTTTATACCCACTCTTTTCCCTTGCAGTCCATCTAGATTCTCCACATTTGGGACATTGCTCATGAGACTCATAGTCTTTCCAATATAAAATGCAATCATTTGGGCATGCATCAATTTTATGATAACCGTATCCCAACTTACTAATGATTTTTTTCAATTCATAAAATGTACTTGGCAATACCTCACCTTCTGGAAGAGCCTCTTTCAACAACTTCAATAGCATGTTGAAGGATTTGTTACTCATTTTACCCATACATTTTATGTTGAACAATCGGATTATAAATGATAGTTTGTTGAAAGTCTTGCATCCTGGATACAATGGTTGTTCAACATCTTCATGTAGATTTTCGAATGTACCATAGTCCCCTTTATTTTGATTGGCAGAGATGTTTTCCATATATATTTTATTTTCCAAGCCAAATACATCTCGCCACATTGAACGCATACGACCATCCTTTGGGACATCTTCACATGCAGAATCTAGGGATGTCGGCCTACTGCAATATGAATTAGGCCCATGAAACTCCCAAAACCTTTTGTCTTTGATGACTCCATTGAAGTATAAATGTTCCCTAACTATGTTCTTGTCCCATTTACACATACATGCACAATTAACACAAGGGCACTTGATAGTTGACAACAGATCAGAATACCCACATGCAAAATCGATCAACAAATCCACCCTCATCTAGATATTCCTTTGAGTGCTTTGGCTTGTCCATCCAACTCCAATCCATTGACTTAATGACTACTTTACTCTAACAAAAATATATATATATATCATCATATACTCATTGATAAAAATAAATTACAAAAAACATATTTTAAGTCCCAAAAAAATGATTTCTACATGTATAATGATCATTCATATAAGCCATACATACTTAGTTGCAGTTTGTTCTGCAGCACCTTCGTGGCTTCTTCAAGCAAGAGTTTCACTGCGAGATGCCTACAAACATAAAGAGAAAACATGGTCAAGTAAACTTCACACAGTCAAAGGAGGGGATGGGGAGGCTGGGAGGCCAATTGAGGCTGGCTGGGGACTAGATTCGAAGGAGGGGATGGAGAGGGTTGGAGAAGCCAGGAGAGGCTAGCTGGGGAGTACATTCGGAGGAGGGGATGGGCAGGTCAACGAAGGTGGGGTGTCGCTGGCTGGGGAGGCCAACATAGGCGGAGTGGTGCCGATTGGGGAGACCATCGGAAATGCAGACATCTAAGAGCCTAATACTGACTCCTGGTTATGAAACTCTCAATAGAGGTGGGGGGACTCTGAGTGGTGAGGCTAACGCTCAACGGAATGGGATGGCCGATGGAGGGAATGGACGGCCGAGGCACAGATGGTGGAGGCAGACTGGTGGTCCAACGAAAGGAGATCAGTTGAGAGATAGAGAGTGAGAAAGAGAAAGACAGAGAGAGGGAGAGAGGGAGAAGGTAGGAGGGAGGGAGAGACACCTGCTGCAAGAGGGACTTCGTGCAAACTCTGAAATCGCCAGTGGTGGAGTAGCATTCGTCGCACATCGGAGTCGTAGGACAAGCGCCGAAGTGGCAGGTAGCCTGGGTGGCCATCGGGGATGGCAGAGCGCGGGGGGGTTTGGATTTGGGACTTCGATCGTGGAGGGAAAATGGGATTTTGGTAGCGCGATCCAACCTCGATTTCGCAGGTGGCATCCTCAATCTCGCAGAACGCGGGAGAGGAGATGGGGGACGGCAGAGCATGGGAGGAGATGGCAATGGGGGACGGTAGAGCACGGGGATGAGATGGGGGACGGTAGAGCGCGGGGAGGTTTTGTTTTTGAGAAAGGGAGGGGACTGTAGCCGATTGGGGAGGGGGTTTTTGGGTTTTATTTTGAGAAGGCGGATTTGTTGAGAGAAGACCGCCACAAAAATTTTTGGGTCTATTCTTACGGTTTACAAGTTTTTACGTTTAGTACACAACCTATTCTACGGTGTAGTTACGGTGTTGGATATATTATATTAAAATATTAATAAATTTTATAACAACTGTAAGTATAGTAGCTAATATACTTACGAAACATGAAACCGTAACCGACTTTCCGTAAGTGTTGCACACTTTGTTGTAGTGTATGTTGGCATAACACTTAAGAGTTTCGAGATACATGAAAACCATTAAACCAAACTCACTAGGACATCTGGAACATACTAAAAACGATATGACTATCTAAACTTTATTACAATAAGAAGAGGGTCTCTCGGCGCACAACTCTGCCCGCTAAGATGAAACTGTAACGACCCGAGAATCCGACCCTCGGCCCACACCGAGGACCCGATTTTCACGGTCGCCGCCCACGGACCAGGGGGGACCGGAAGGGCTATAACACGCGTCTGACAGGATATGTAACGGAGGTAAACGTCAACTGCTAAGCTAGAAGCGTACAAGCGGAAACAGGAAAGTAAAGCGAGACCGCTGCGTACCGCTATAAGTACAGTCCCAACGCACGCACACTAGTACAAGTAAGGAAGGGGAGAGACAAGTCCCTTAGGGGCATACCCCGAGGGTGACATACAATGAGAGGGGGAACCACTGCTATCTAGCTACGGGGACCAAGACTACCGCCCCGTCTCCTCCGCCCGACGCGCGCCCTGCTGCTGCTGGAAGACTCACCTGGAAAACAAGGGATGAGCTTCACAACAGAAGCTCAGTAGGGACTAACAATCTCCTACTGGCTCTAAACAGGCAGAGGAACATATACACTATTAATAAAGGAAAGACGACAGTTTATATCTTTCTACCTACAAAAGGAAGTGCGGAAGCGAAGCTAAAGCTAACACGGTATGGAAAGTACTCTCGGTCGGAAACTCCGTACAACTGTTCGTCGTGACCACCACACGGCTAGTAAAACAAAGACGGAGGGAACTCCACCTAGGCAAAGAACACTAGCTACGGGAACAACACCACTAGTCAGACGGTCAGGTGCGTCCACTGACGTCTTATCCTCGACCTAGGTCCTGGTCCTCGCGTCTCGTCAGAGTGAGGTAGGACACAAGTACAACAACAGTAACCGCCGTAGTCTGGCCGAACTACAGTCCCCACGCCTGACCTCCCCAAGCGGTTCCGGGGCCGCAGGAGCGAGGCAGTGAGAAACAGGACTAGCTGGCCTGCGCCGGGTAGAACTCCAAACTGTCCTCGGAGTCCCAGACCAACCACGAGAGCTCTGCAAGCGACTCACACGCCACTGTCCTAACTACCATTTTCCCTCAGCTCCAGAGTCCGCCTAAGCGGCTGCCAACGAGCACACTCGTAGCCCGGAGTACTCCCTCAACAGGCTCCCGAGGACGGGGTCCCAGGTAACGGTAACAACCTCTCGCACGGGACAAGCCCTCAAGTGCCGCGCACCGGGCGAAATACTAGTGTGAGACCGTACTAGGGAACTAGCACAGGTGCCACGGTACAGTAAAGCGAAAACGGAAGCGGCGGAAACACAACCTGCCTCAGACGAGAAGGCGACATAGGCCCTGTCGCCTTCAAGAAGGCGACATAGGGGGTGTCGCCTTACCAGTCAAGAGGCAACACAGGGTATGTCACCTTACTAGACAGGTGGCGACACAGGGTATGTCGCCTTCAGGCCAGTCGGGGGTTCCGAAGACTCTTCTTCCGGAAACCTCCCCGAAATGGGAGAAACACTACACACGGGGGAGGGGAGCATGCTTATCATGCTAGAAAGCCATTAAACACACAAACCACCCTCGAACACCCCAAAACACATAGATTCTACACTCGGAGGAAAACCTCACTCACACGAGCATGGAGTTCTCACACTCCCCAAACCCCAATCACACGAGAACCATGGTCTAGACGGGGAGGGGATCATGCTTAGGGCGAAGGAGTCGGATGTCCCTACCTCCACGCGAAGAACGCACCCGTTGGGGCCTTCTCGTAGGTTTGGCCATTTGCTCCTCGCACCGCATGGCACGAACACGACCCCTGCATGAACGGAGCGTCACCCTCCTCAACACGGCCGCCTCAACACGAAGGAGGCACCCCAAAACCGACGGAAGCTCCGAGAGGGCAAGAGAAAGAGAGAGAGAGGGACGGAGAGGCGCGAGAGAGGGGGAAGGGGCTCGGGCGCCCGGGCTTTAAGCCCGGGTCCTGAGAAGGCGACATAGGCCATGTCGCCACGGGAACCAGAAGGCGACACACCCCCCGTCGCAACCCACTGACAACGTTCAAATCTCGGAATTCAAAAAAGTGAAGGCGACAACCATCTTGTCGCGTTCACCTGACACCGCCAGAGCCGTAGACCAAAGGACGCCTGTCACGTCTGTCAGACGGCGTCTGGGGCAACACGATGGGAAGGCGACATCGTCCATGTCGCCTTCAAGAAGGCGACATACCCCATGTCGCCATCCACCAAACCAGAAGACGACAGTGGGTATGTCGCCTTCAAGAAGGCGACATACCCCCTGTCGCAATCCCAAGCAGAACCAGACATCAACGCGATCGGACCACGTTGCGGCAGTCGCCCTGCCGCGACCCAGAGGACGGGCCCAAGGGCCCAAGGGGGGCCGGGGTGTTACAACCCTCCCTCCTTAAGACATTTCATCCTCGAATGAAAACAACTCGTCTCAACTCGGAAGACGACAAAAGGGGAGATCACCACATACCGATCAATCAAACAAGTAAGGGAACTACTCCTGCATCTCATCCTCGCGCTCCCAGGTGGCCTCGCCACCGACACGGTTCTGCCAAACGACCTTAACCAGCGGAATCTGCTTCCTGCGCAACTGCTAACTCTGCGGTCGACAACACTAACTGGGTACTCTGGCACTGACAAATCTGGCGCTACCTCTAGCTGTGAGTAGTCCAACACTTGCGAAGAGTCTGCTGTACCTCCTGAGCTGCGAAACGTGGAAAACGTTGTGCACACCTGCTAGCTCTGCAGGAAGACTCAGCCTGTACGCCACCTCGTCGACCTTCTCAGAAATGGGGAAGGGCCCAATATTCTGGGACTGAGCTTTCCCTTTTACCAAACCTCATGACCCCTTTGGTCGGCGAGACCCGCAGGAAGACCAGGTCACCGACGCTGAACTCTAGCGTCTCCTGCGGACATCCGCATAACTCTTCTGCCTGCTCTGTGCTGTCCGAAGCCTCTGCCTGACCAAACTGACTGTCTCTGCACACTGCTGCACTAACTCTGGCCCCAAAAGCTGCCTCTCACCAACCTTGAACCAGTGAAGCGGAGTCCTGCACGGGCGACCGTACAAGGCCTCGTATGGCGCCATTCCGATGCTCGAGTGATAACTGTTGTTATACGCAAACTCTACCATCGGAAGGTGAGACTCCCAAGTGCCGCTCCAGTCTAAACATCACGCTCTCAGCATATCCTCCAGTGTCCGAATGGTCCGCTCTGACTGACTTTCTGTCTACGGGTGGTATGCTGTGCTGAACTTCAACTCTGTACCCAGTGCTCTCTGAAGACTGTGCCAAAACCCTGACGTAAACCTCGGATCTCTGTCTGAAACGACTAAAACTGGGATCTCGTGCAACGAAACAACTCTGTCCACGTACAATCTGGCCAACCTGTCCACTGACCACGACATTCTGATAGGAAGAAGTGCGCTGCCTTGGTCAAACGGTCCACGATCACCCAAATACGTCATGCCTCTGCGGGGTGCGGGGTAAGCCAACCACGAAGTCCATGGTGATGTCGTCCCACTTCCACTCAGGAAGGGCAACTGCTGCAGCTCACCACCAGGACGCTGGTGCTCAGCCTTCACCTATTGACAGGTAAGGCACAGAGCGATGAACTCCCCACGCCCCTCTTCATCCCCGACCACAAAGAACCTCCTCAAACAATGGTACATCTTGGTGGAGCCGGGATGAATGACATACCTCGATCTGTGAGCCTCTGACAACACTGCCTGACGTACCTCCTCTGGAACGTACAAGCGGCCTCTGAATCTGACCTCACTGTCCTCGCTGAGTTCAACATCCGGCATCCGCAAAATGTTTGCTAACCCTGCATCTGCTCGCTGCGCCTGTAACACCTGCCTGAACAGTGACGGCCGAACTGACAAACTGGAAGCCACGGCACGATCTTTGGTCCTCGACGGAACAAACAACCCCTGAGACAGCTCCTCAAACAATCTCCACTCTCTGACCATCAGCGAACTCAAGCGCACGCGCCTACTCATTGCATCGGCTACAACGTTAGCCCTTCTGGATGATAGGAAAGGGTTAGGTCGTAGTCCTTCAAATACTCCATCCACCTGCGCTGCCTTGAGTTCAAGATCTCTCTGGGTGAAGATGTACTGCAAACTCTGGTGATCGGTGAAGATCTGAAAAGCCTCGCCATACAGGTAGTGCCTCCACAACTTGAGAGCATATACCACTGCTGCTAGCTCCAAGTCGTGGGTGGGATAGTTCTCCTCATGCTTCTTGAGCTGCCGAGAAGCATAGGCAACGACCCCACCATGTTGCATCAGCACGGCACCCAAACCTGACCTCGACGCATCGATGTAAACCACAACCCACCGGTGCCCGACGGCAAGACCAACACTGGCGCTGAAGTCAACCTCGTCTTCAGCTCCAAGAAACTCTGCTCACAGTCCTCTGACCAAACAAACCTGGTGTCCTGCCTCGTCACCGAGTCAACGGTGCTGCAATCTTGGCGAAATCCTGAATGAACCTCCGGTAGTAACCTGCCAGACCCAGAAAACTGCGGACCTCTGCAACTGATGTGGGCTGCTCCCAGACAACACTGCCTCAACCTTGGCCGGATCCACCGCCACACCAGAACCCGAGATCACGTGCCCGAGGAAGTGCACCTCGCTCAGCCAAAATTCGCACTTGTCGAACTTGGCGTAAAGACGGTGACTCCGCAGGGTCTCTAGCACGATCCTCAGGTGCTCCTCGTGCTCCTCTTCAGAAGCCGAGTAGACCAGAATATCATCAACAAAAACAACAACAAAGCGGTCTAGGTACTCACTGAACACCCTATGCATCAGATCCATGAATGCTGCAGGTGCGTTCGTCAGCCCAACAGCATCACGACGAACTCAAGTGACCGTACCTTGAACGGAAAGCCGTCAAACCAACATCCGACTCTCTGATCCGCAGCTGGTAGTAGCCGGATCTCAAGTCGATCTTCGAGAAAACTCGGGCCGATTGCAACTGATCAAACAAATCATCAATTCTCGGCAACGGGTACTTGTTCTTCACAGTGACCTGGTTCAACTGCCGATAATCGATGCACAAACGAAGACTACCATCCTTCTTCCTTCACGAACAAAACAGGCATGCCCCACGGCGAACGGCTCGGACGAATGAAGCCCAACTCAAGCAACTCTTGCAGCTGGCGCTTCAACTCACGCAGCTCCGCCGGGGCCATCCGGTAAGGTGCCTTGGACAAAGGCATCGTACCAGGCAAAAGCTCGATGGAGAACTCTACCTCTCGCTCAGGCGGCAACCCAGGTAGATCCTCCGGAACACGTCGAAAACTCAGAACAACTGGCACATAAAAACTGAAGACCCGCTAGGCTCCAAGGAACAAACCGAAGCAAGGTAAGCAACGCAGCCATCACGGATCAAATGACGAGCCTTACAGAAAGAATGAACGGCGACGGGTAGACCGGATACCTCGAAAGCAGAGAACAGGTGCTCCAGGTATCTCGAACCGACGGTCTTCCTCTGACAATCACACCTGCTGAGTGAGCCTCCAACCAGTCCATGCCCAGGATGACGTCGAAGTCGCAAAGCTGCAGTGCGTACAACCTGGCCGGCAACTGGTGACCCTCAACCTCGACTGTCACACCCTCCAGGTAACCGAAGGAACACATGAAGTCACCGGACGGGAGATCGACCAATACGTCACACTGCCTCTCGGGTGTGTGACAAGCAAGAGACTCGTAAAACTCCTCGAAGCAAAACACAAGGAAGCACCGGATCAACCAAAACACGAGCAGCTCTGCCAAGGATAGGTAGAGTACCTATTACCAGGTTCGATGCCTCTGCCTGCTCCCGGGTGAGTGCCATCACGCGACCACGACCACGTCCACGCTGCGGCGCCTGCTGGGGCTGCTGCTGCGGCTGCTGGTGCTGAGGAAACTGCTGCTGCTGCTGTACGACTGGTACTGCTGCGGCTGCGGGAACTGCTGGACCTGCTGCTGGTACTGCCCTCTCTGCTGCTGACGCGGTGCCTGCTGCTGGGGAGGGTACGGTACTGAGGTGGCTGCTGCGCGTACTGCACTGGCTGCTGCAGCTGCGGAGCTTGCCCCCTAGGGCAATCCCTCCTAAAGTGGCCTAGCAAGCCACAAGTGTAGCACACTAGCTCCTGACTGCCCTGCTCAGCACCCTGTTGTACTGACTGCTCTGCAAACCTAGACTGACGCCTCTGCTGACGGCTCCGTCCACCCCCGCGAGTAGACAACTTCCTGAACTGCGAGCGAATTCCAGAGCTACCGGAACTGCCCGAGCCTGAGGAAGAGGAAGTCGCACTACCGCGGCTGCCTGCTGACGCTGGTACGGGGAGGACCTGGAAGAGGCTCCTCCCTGCTGCTGCTGCTGCTGAGGCTGCCAAGCCTCCCTATCCAAGGCGGTGGCCTTCGCCACGGCCTCTCCTAAGGTGGTACACATGTGTGCCGTGACACCCCACCTCAGGTCTGGTCTCAGCCCTGCTATAAACCTCTCTGCACAAGCCTGGTCACTGCCTGCTACATGAGGCACATGCCTCAACACCGGACAAACCTCTGATGGTATTGAGAAACTGTGAGGTCGCCCTGCACCAACTCGTGGAACTGGTCCCGTCTCTCACGTCGAGCATAGTCGAGGAAGTACTCGCCGTGGAAGACCTCTGAAAACTGCTGCCAAGAGATCTAGTCCAACCGCTGCCCCTGGAAGTGAGTCTGCCTCTGAACTCTCCACCACTCATGGGCTGCTCCCTTGAGCTGGTATACTGCCAAACGAACCTGGTCCTCCTCAGCGCACTCCATAGTCCTCAAGATGCGCTCCAACTCATGGGTCCAGCTCTTTGCCTTATCTGGATCATACTCACCGTGGAACATCGGTGGGCGAAGACGCAGGAACCTCTCAAGAGAGCGGTCCTCCTCCGACACCGCTGCCCTCCGCTGACCGGACCGGGTACTCCCAGTACCTGACCGCTGCTGGCGGACTGGCTGCTCCACCTCTGGCTCCACCTCCTGCTGCTCTGGTACGGCTGGGGGAGGTACTGGAAACTGACCACCTGCTGCTGCCTGCCCAGGCTGCCACGCTCCCTGGTACATAGCTCTGAAGAACTGCTCGGCCATGGGAAACCAGTCTGCATACTGCTGAGGCTGAGGGTGGTACTCCTGCCGCTGCTGCCCACCTGCTGCCGCTGCCTCTGCTACTGCTGCTTGTGCACCCTGAGGCTGTGCCACTGACTCCTCCACGGACACCTCCTCCTGAACCTGCCCCTGAGCGGGCATGTCGGACTCATCCTGCTGCTCAACCAGCAGCCTAGCCTGACTGCGCCTACGCGGAGCCCTGACCTACACGGAAACACAACTGACAAAGGTTACAAATACCTCTCGAGCGGCTAGCAGTGTACTTGTACTACTATTGGGACTTACTGTTGCAGTTTAGATCCACTACAAGTCCTATCAGACCGAGCTCTGATACCAATTGTAACGACCCGAGAACCCGACCCTCGGCCCACGCCGAGGACCTGATTTTCGCGGTCGCCGCCCATGGACCAGGGGGGACCGGAAGGGCTATAACACGCGTCTGACAGGATATGTATGGAGGTAAGCGTCAACTGCTAAGCTAGAAGCGTACAAGCGGAAACAGGAAAGTAAAGCGAGACCGCTGCGTACCGCTCTAAGTACAGTCCCAACGCACGCACACTAGTACAAGTAAGGAAAGGGGAGAGACAAGTCCCTTAGGGGCATACCCCGAGGGTGACGTACAATGAGAGGGGGAACCACTGCTAGCTACGGGGACCAGACTACCGCCCCGTCTCCTCCGCCCGACGCGCGCCCTGCCGCTGCTGGGAAGACTCATCTGGAAAACAGAGGGATGAGCTTCACAACAGAAGCTCAGTAGAGACTACCAATCTCCTACTGGCTCTAAACAGGCAGAGGAACATATACAACTATTAATAAAGGAAGACGACAGTTATATCTTTCTACCTACAAAAGGAAGTGCGGAAGCGAAGCTAAAGCTAACACGGTACGGAAAGTACTCTCGGTCGGAAACTCCGTACGACTGTTCATCGTGACCACCACACGGCTAGTAAAACATAGACGGAGGGAACTCCGCCTGGACAAAGAACACTAGCTATGGGAACAACACCACTAGTCAGACGGTCAGGTGCGTTCACTGACGTCTTATCCTCGACCTAGGTCCTGGCCCTCGCGTCTCGTCAGAGCGAGGTAGGACACAAGTACAACAACAGTAACCGCCGTAGTCTGGCTGGACTACGGTCCCACGCCTGACCTCCCCAAGCGGTTCCGGGGCCGTAAGGAGCTAGGCAGTGAGAAACAGGATTAGCTGGCCTGTGCCGGGTAGAACTCCAAACTGTCCTCGGCGTCCCAGACCAACCACGAGAGCTCTGCAAGCGACTCACACGCCACTGTCCTAACCACATTTTACCCTCAGCTCCAGAGTCCGCCTAAGCGGCTGCCAACTCGAGCACACTCGTAGCCCGGAGTACTCCCTCAACAGGCTCCCGAGGACGGGGGTCCCAGGTAACGGTAACAACCTCTCGCACGGGACAAGCCCTCAAGTGCCGCGCACCGGGCGAACGACTAGTGTGAGACCGTACTAAGGAACTAGCACAGGTGCCACGGTACAGTAAAGCGAAAACGGAAGCGGCGGAAACACAACCTGCCTCAGGACTGAGAAGGCGACATAGGCCCTGTCGCCTTCAAGAAGGCGACATAGGGGGTGTCGCCTTACCAGTCAGGAGGCGACATAGGGTATGTTGCCTTACCAGACAGGTGGCGACACAGGGTATGTCACCTTCAGGCCGTCGGGGGTTCCGAAGACTCTTCTTCCGGAAACCTCCCCGAAACGGGAGAAACACTACACACGGGGGAGGGGAGCATGCTTATCATGCTAGAAAGCCATTAAACACACAAACCACTCTCGAACACCCCAAAAACATGGATTCTACGCTCGGAGGAAAACCTCACTCACACGAGCATGGAGTTCTCACACTCCCCAAACCCCAATCACACGAGAACCACGGTCTAGACGGGGAGGGGATCATGCTTAGGGCGAAGGAGTCGGATGTCCCTACCTCCACGCGAAGAACGCACCCGTTGGGGCCTTCTCGTAGGTTTGGCCATTTGCTCCTCGCACCGCATGGCACGAACCGACCCCTGCATGAACGGAGCGTCACCCTCCTCAGCACGGCCGCCTCAACACGAAGGAGGCACCCCAAAACCGACGGAAGCTCCGAGAGGGCAAGAGAAAGAGAGAGAGAGGGACGGAGAGGCGCGAGAGAGGGGGAAGGGGCTCGGGCGCCCGGGCTTTAAGCCCGGGTCCTGAGAAGGCGACATAGGCCATGTCGCCACGGGAACCAGAAGGCGACACACCCCCCGTCGCAACCCACTGACAACGGTCAAATCTGGGAATTCGAAAAAGTGAAGACGACAGCCATCTTGTCGCGTTCACCCGACATCGTCAGAGCCGTACTGACACAAAGGACGCCTGTCACGTCTGTCAGACAGCGTCTGGGGCAACGCCATGGGAAGGCGACATAGTCCATGTCGCCTTCAAGAAGGCGACATACCCCATGTCGCCATCCACCAAACCAGAAGACGACAGTGGGTATGTTGCCTTCAAGAAGGAGACATACCCCCTGTCACAATCCCAAGCAGAACCAGACATCAACGCGATCGGAACCACGTCGCGACAGTCGCCCTGCCGCGACCCAGAGGACGGGGCCAAGGGCCCAAGGGGGGCCAGGGTGTTACAGAAACACTATGATTGTGATGGCCCTCATCGTCTGGACCCGTTAACCTAATAACAAGCCCGACACGACTCCGCCTCCCGCGATGGGCCGAAGCCTCGCAAGGGATATCATTCACAAGTCCATAGAAATATAAAGAAAATAGCTCAAATATATATAAGATTGTCAATCTTACTAATATTTACATAAAATAAACATAGCCAATGTCTCAACTGCAACCAAACTAGCACAACTCAACCTGGGGCATACCCCAGTAGTACAACGGAAAGGAAATTACACTACTGGTGGTGCAGACCCTCCACTACGGTGTGGCTCAGAGCTAGACGACGGGTGTGAATCTTCTACTCTCCTTCACTTGGAAGGGGTAGGGGTGAGCCTCTCGAGTCACTGCCTCTGTAGGGAAACTCCCCTAGAAACCGAGCAAACCAACATATGTAATAAAGCAGGAAGCTACACTAGCAATTTATAAAATTATTTAGCAGGATATTAAAGCTGTAATTAACACTTACCACTGCCGCTTAAAATAGTAATAATAAATAAATGGCAAACCACAACCAGGCGTACGTGCTAAAGTAGGAAAATGCCACACTCGAGTCATGTAGACTGGCTTACAACACCAGCAACCGACCCGGACAAACCACACAGGACTACCTCTCAGTCTCGTAGCCACGGACGAAAGGTCCAGCTGCCGCTCCACCAAACACAAGACAAGAAACTGTGGAGACCAACCAACACCACTCCTGCGGACCACGCTGTCGCAGGCCCATGCCTGGCACCTTTAGGGAGTCTAGCTCGAGCTCCCTAAAGTGAGGCACTGGAAAAGAGGACTAGCTGGAGCCTAGTACGTCTACTGGTGTCCGCCTCACCCAACTACGAGTGCGCTACAAGCGACAAACACAAACTCTCAAGTAGCTATCCCACTGCCGTCTTTCCCTCAGCCAGATGTACTACTTTACATAAAAGTGAGGGTGTCTAGGAAGACGACAAGACCTCCACGGTACCCAGTACCGGGACAAGCCCCAAGCACACACACGTGCCTGGCTCACACAAAACATAGGGCTCTCAACTGAGAAGGTATCCACGGTAGGCATCGTACTACTTGCCACGCACATACAAATCACGTGCAAGCCGCACAAACCACGTGAAACCCCACGTCAATTGTGTGAACACCACGCAAACCACATACACAACACGCTCCCCGAGCGCTACAGGTGCCCATGCACCGCTTACCATTGCCATGCATCACAACACACAATAATCGGATAAATGTGTTCACATTTAAACACACAAATAAGCCCTCGGTTGTTAACCTGACAGGGTCACATGTCGCATTCAGGACGCGACATCCAGTTTTGTCACGTTAAAAAACCTGAACGTGACAGGTAGGCCTGTCGCGACCGGGTCGCGACAAGAGGGTCCGTCGCCTTCACAGGCCGTAACCCTAACTTGTAGACCCCTCATCAGATCTCCCCCTTAGAACCTGCAAACCCTTGTTTTTATCCATTTTACATGCGTTAATGAGTGCTCTAGCATGATATCTATTGTTTGGAAAGCCATTAACGCATTATACACATCACACACACAATCCACAGATCAAAACAAGTGGAATCTCCCTACCTCCACAAAGAACGCGAAGAACGAGACCCACGTGGCATTTCCCCCACTCCACAAAGCGTCCTCGCGGCGAGAACACGCCCACATGACGATCAACAACTTGGGTCGCCCAAGAATCCCGCAGCAAATACCCTCCTGGAAGAGCAGAGCTTGCCAAAAGCTCTGTCCGGTGAAGGTTCTCTTAAAACAAAGCTCAGTTGGGAATGCGACGTTGCCTACTGTCGCGACCTGAACGCGTAGATGACTGTCGCCTTCCAATCCCTAACGTCAGCCTGCCTTGCCCCGCGCACGACACGCGACGCGCATGCAGACGTCGACCCAAATAGCGGTTCCATAAACATGACACCCAAGGCTATTGCATTCAGAACGCGACGCCCCTCACTATCGCGTTCACAGACAGTGAACCAGTGAGTGCTTTAGGCCCAAATTGCCGGCCCACGAAGCCTCACAACCTGCGGAAACACCGGCTAAGCACGTCATGGGCCACACACTGGCCTCCGCAAACACAATGCCATGATCCAAACAGTCGATACGCTACATTACTATCACCTAAAAGAAATTTCATCCTCAAAATTTAAAACGGAAACGTAGCACCAAAAATTTTAAATTAACTAGCATGGTACTATCACCTAAAAGGATTAAATGCTTGCTCAAACAAGTATGGATATGCTTTCATCATCTCATCTGCTAACTCCCACGTATCATCTCCACCCTATCGATTTTCCCATCTGACTTTCATTAATTCAATCTCTTTATTTCTTAGTGTAATGACCCGACCACCCGGACCCTTGCCAGGGGTCCCGAGGGGTCGTGCCGCCACCCACGGATCCGAAGATCTAGAAGGGTTAGAAGAAATATTCTAGTGAGATATTTACTGAATTTAAATAACTATGACAATATGTACAATATACAATGGTCTATACAACGTGTCCCAAGCAAAAGCACAGGTACCAGAAGAAAGGTGCAGTCCTTAAGGGGCATACCCCGAGAACTTGCAAAACATAACTCTCTGCTCGCTTAGGTACAAGAGCTCACAACACTCGCTCAGACTGCTGCTGACAACAACACGGCGCCACAGCCGCCTCTGCAACCCGTCCGACACCAAGGTCCCGCGACGACGAGCCCCTAGCTGAAGGAAGTAGAGGGGGTGAGTCTCGCGAATAAGGCTCAGTAGGGATTACCAGTCCCTCACAGGCCAGAGCAACAGGAACTGCGAAAACAAGAAAGCTACACTAGAAAGCTGTAAAGCGAGAAACACCTATAGCATGATACTACTAAGCAGCGGAAGAGAACATCGCAACACCACGACCACCAACCAAGGTCGGGTCACACACACAGGACTCTTGCAGAAACCAACGGAGTCGAGCACAGAGTGGAAGCAATGCTCAGCACACTCGCCGAGACTACGCAACAACCAAGTGAGAACGACATCTCACCTTAAGCACGACCACCTTATACCT